>VZRX01020659.1:0-82384 GCA_013398075.1 Notiomystis cincta
GAGAGACCTCCGTCAGGCGCCAGGGTGTCCCCCCTAGATCCGTAGGTGCTCGTTTGAGGACACGGCAGGAATCGACGCTGCCCTCAGGAAAGCATCAAAGGCGTGAGGGACCCCAGCGCTCCGAGCTCTGCTAGAAAGGAGCGGTTTGTGTAGGTACAGGAGCAGTTCCCACCGCAGCCCAGCCCGCAGGTGAGGAGCCCCACAGCAGTGATAGGAGATGCCCAAGTGTGTGTCACAGGCCTGGCAAGTCAGGCCAGTGTGGAATTAAAACCTGGGGTTTTCAGTGCAGGGATGTGCCTGTGTCTGGCTCAGGAAAGGCCTTGACCTCGCGCCCATCAGCAGCTGTGCTTGCACCATCCCCAGCCCACATCTGCCTTCGGAAGAACCCTCACAGTCGTCCGCCAGCCTGAGTCATTCTGTTATCAGTTGCACAGACACTGATTACACAAATTCTGCAAGACTATGGTCACTTTTTACGTGATAGCCACTTCTAAGTGGAGACATGGCACAAGACGAGTGCTGGGATTTTGCTTTGATTCATTTTTCTAAAAAAAAAAAAATATTCTTACTGATACTTGAAGTTCTGAGATCAAATTGAATTATTTAATTTAGTAAGACACATTGTCATTCACATGGGAAGAGGTATATTAGCACTAAAATACTTAGATTGTTACAGACTGTAACTGACTCTCTATTAGGAGGAAATTGTTCCCTGTGAGGGTGGGGAGACCCTGGCACAGACTGCCCAGAGAAGCCTGGGCTGCCCCATCCATGGACGTGTCCAAAGCCAGGCTGGATGGGACTGGGGCAGTCTGATCTGGTGGGAGGTGTCCCACTTAATTATAAACATTTCTTAACTTTCAAAAACATACTACAGTTTTCAAAGGTCACCCCTGTCAAGGTCCTCACATCCTGGAACCCATTTATGTGACCTTCAGCTCACGTTCACTCTGCAACTTATGCATTTTAAACACCACACTTAGAGCTCATTCTGATGGATGATGTGTGTGTATATATATATAAATATATATATAAATATGTATATATATATGTATCAGCCACCCCAGACAAGTACTGGGGCAGCCCATCCTGCAACCCAGCACCACCAGAGTAACTGAGGACACTGCAGCTGCAGGGAGATCCCTTGAATCCAGCAGACAAACCACCAGCTCAAACCCAAAACGGCAGTGACTCCTATTACCTCTATTTTTAAGCTCATGAAACCTCATCGTGTGAAAAGCGTGAGGCACCATGATGTTACCAAATAAAATGGACAGTCAGAACTGTGACTAATCAAAAAAAAATCAAAATATTTGAATATTTCATGCTTCCTCTTCCACTGTAATTTTTAGCACCTTGTAAGTTTAAACCTCTCTCATAAATAATTTTTTTATCTTCTTGAATACACACATTTCAGCTGTCACTCAGAGACGGTTGCTTGACAGTTCAAAGATGTTATTACCATCAGTTGTAGGGGAAAAATATTTTTTACTGACAACTGGTATTTTTAAGACATTTGAATTAATTCTTTAGTCTCTAAGTTGGCACAATCAATTTATCAGATTTCATGTTGTGGCAAAAATTATGGGTATTTTATCTCTGATTTATTATACTGCAATGTATAAATAGTTCAGCAAAAAGTAGTTATCAAAATCCAAATTGAGTGTTTCACTATGAGTGAAAAATCAGCATATTCTCCACAAGTGCAAGTGAGCTCCTACTTTTTGCCCCTCTCTCTCAGGAAAAACTTAAGCTCAGTGCAGAAATTCAGGTGCTGTTTGGGAAGATGGATGAGTTTTTCCACTTAAGTTGGAAATACAAATCCTCAAAATAATAGAAGAGCTTATTGGCTAAAGTAAAGTAGTTAATAAAAAAGGCTTTATTTACCTATAATTTTCTTTCCCATGTTTCTGTGGAGCATCAGTTGGAAACAGAGATAGAACAGGTAAGCCAAGGTGCCCATGATCAAGAGCTCAGCCAAACATTCTTCACCAAAACTTGCCATTTTCTCATTCCTTCCTGGCTGCAGTGATGGACTGAGTGATTCCAGTACAACCACTGAGCTTTCTGACACCTAAGTAGGTTCTGAATGGCATCAAATTCTGTTAATCTTTCAGTGCAGAGGTCTTTGCATTGCATGGTTTAAGTGCTGCTTCTGTGATCCCAAAGCACAGCTAATTCATCACAGGTGAAACTCCTTCCAGTGAACTCCTTCCAGTGCCCCAAGCTGCTAAATCTTTAACAGAATTTTCACTGAGTATTACCAACTCATAGCAAAATACATAGTTTTAAGATGATTTTAGATTCATGAATACTTTGAAAGGCAAAAATCAGGATTAAAATCCACCTTCAGAATGCAGCTAAATGTGATGAAATAGAACACAAATTTCCATCAGACCAACTGGGAAGCACTGCAGTTTTGTAGAAGTAAGTCCAATGCATAAATATAAGAGATAATTGGCTGGAGAGCCATTTAGTAGCTTGGCTTCATAGCTGATCACACACTAAACGTGGCTACGACACCGTGGTGTTGCAACAAAGGAACACCCAGGCCTCCTGTTGGGGTGGACAAAAGTGTGTTTGTTATGTGGGGCTTGCAGAGTAACTCCCCAGATCTAGGCCAGCAGTGGACACCTCGAAGCAAGAGGAGGCAGAATAGAACAAACCAAACACAGGGGGCAGCACTGTTAAGTTTAGAGAACATGAGAATCTCTAAGAAAATACACAGAAAATCTAAATTTATTTCATCCAGGGATGAGGACGAAGTGAGGATGCAGTTGCTGCAAAAATGAACTGTTTTCAGTGTCTGTGGGAACAGGACAAGCAGCAATGGACTCAAGTAGCAGCAAGGAAAATTATTTTTTCAGACATGAGGTAAGTTCTGACAGTCTGGTAAGTTTATATAACAAAATAGATGGCATAGAGAGGTTGTGGAATCTCCATCCTCCAATGCTATATAAACAACTGTGTGGCAATCAGCTAGGAATGGTTTAGTGGGAGCTGAGCCTATCTTAGGTACAGGCTAAAAGCTGATTTCCCAAGTTCCTTCCAACAGCATTCCACTAATTCCTACAGCAAATCTGTTGTCAGGAGGCTGCACCACAGGCTGGGAACTGACACAGCACCAAGAACCTTTTGACAGATCCTTGTATTTCTGACCAGAACAAACCACAACACTCCCCACAGCACTCCCAGTGGCATTGTGCTGTTTGAGGCATTAATATGAGAAAAACATTCTTGTGTTTGCTCCTAGTGCCATGACAATCAGCAAATTGGTTCCAGCAGAACGTGTGCTCCCATGGGGCTCCACTTCATGCTCTCAGATTTTATGATGTGTAGTATTGTGTTCTCCTCCCATCATCATGGTTTGAGCCATCCAGACTTACAAGCAAGGAAGATTAGACACACACACCCCCCTCACCCACATGAAATAACAAATCTTAGTGCTCTGGCTTCTCAGGTGCAACCAGCTCCTGTGAGTTTCATAAAATAGATAAGGCTCACTTAACTATTGCTCTACATGGAATGGAAAGCTCATTTTGCCTTCTAAAAATTTGTATTCTGCCACAAGATTTTCCCTGTTTCCATCAGGTGACATAAAATATACTAGTAAATTAAAATATATTTTTTCAAGAGAGAGATACGTGGCCAGGTAGAATAAAATACTTTCTTGGAGCAGCACAACTCATTGACCAAATGCCAAGTATCTTGTGAAGCCTTTGAAGACATAAATACAAAGGACTTTTCACAAGCTGGGTAACTAAAAAGCTGTCTGTAGTCAAAAGTACTTTGGAAATTAACAGGGGTAATTACTTACAAATTTCATTAAATGTCAATTCTGGCTTGGCTTTAAACCCTGGCTTGCCTCGGTTCTGCAAAAGGTTTTCACAGACCACAGCACTGTCCACTCTACAAACTCTATGCCCTAGAACAAACAGGTCTGAAAAGTAAATCACAGTGTAAGTTTGTTGACAAATGAATTTGTAAAAAGAACAGTTTACATCAGAAGGATCAAAGTCAGAGCCTTTATTAAATGTTCCTTCTCTAAACAGACTGCATTTAATCCCCCTTTCGCATCTGTGATTTCTAAGGCTATTTTAAATACTCAGTTTCACAGGGATTTTCAGTCTTCAGAACCGTCACAAGCAGCAAGTTAGCAGTACACAGAAACAATACAACTGAACTTTCAGAGTTCTATTCCTGCCTCCCAGGGTGTGTGGAAAAACCAACAGTACTGGAGTTTTTGCACAGACTCTGGAAAGGAAATAGTTGTCACCAGAGTTTAAGCCTGATGTGCTCTAGCCACATCTCACACTTGGCCACAGCTGACCAGTATTGGTTAGTTTGTCTGTCTCCTGCACATTATCTGTCTCAAAAAGGGGACCAAATTTTGTATTTTCAGCTAATGTGGGTCTAATTAAGGCTATTCTGGTATATTTGATACTAAAATACTCTCTGGGAGTCCTTTTCATGAAATCCCATCAGAATTAACATTTTCAAAAATGAAAACATTTATAATAGGTGTTTGAGTTGAAATGCTGATGCAGCGGTCGCTCGGTGCTTCCTGGTGTGCGGGAGCGTTATCACGTCAGGATGGTGTCGTCGATCTGCTCCTCCGAGTCAGCCTGCCCAGCCAGCTTCCGCAGCGACCTCCTGCAGCTCTCGCTGAGGAGCTCCAGGCTGGCGGCATCCAGGATCTTGGAAACTGACTGTGGAAGGGACACGGCACCAATTAGCAACCCCTCACAACGCACCATTCAGAATCAGTAAATGTAAGTGCCTTAGATACTGTATCAACTAAAATCTTTCAAACCTATCAAAGCCTTCACCCAGTTTCACAATTCCAGACGTGGGAACCATCCAAAAGCAGGGCAGACTTAGAAAACAGGTCTGGAAATGGATGCATGAAGTAGTCCATCCTAAATACTCCCTAGCACCACTGTGATCATGCAAGTGACCAAAGCAATGAATTAGCAGTGCCAGCTGAGGGAACTCCAGCACAGGGCAAGGCCTAAGGGGGTATGTTAAATGCTTTGATTCTATTAATGATGCATTAAAGGTAGTATAGGACAGGTGTTGCTGATTTCTTCAGAGCTTAGCATGAGAATACTGCTGAAGGCCTAAAAGAAAACAGCAATGTCCCATTTCAGCTATTTCTTAAGAGACTTTCAGCACATTCTGAGGCTGCAGGCACCACACAGACAAAAGCAGAACGAGGTGACACAGCCTTGCTGCCAACAGTTACGGGGGTTTTAAGTCTCATACCTCAAGCACTTCTTCACCCGCTCTCATCTTCAGAAGGTTGACAATAGCCTGGTCACTGTAGGCTCTTACACTGGTGTTTTTGTCCTTTGTGTTGTCCAGAAGTGCTTTGAGAATTGGTTTAATTGTCTGAGGATCCAGTGGGGGAAGGTGGCTTTTATTTGCCCACCAAATCATCTTTTCTGCAACTAACTTTATGTCACTGGATGAGTTCTGAAGACACTGAAGGAGACAAAGATACACTTACATTCAGATATACCAAGGACACGTATTTAAAGCAGTTGTTAAATGTTTTTTTTCTAATTTAAGTATTTTAAACTATGCTAAGAATAGCAAACAGTTTCTAACTCACAAGAGACACACTTGTTACTAATTAAGTCTGACTAAACTGTGTAAGAGAAGGTCAAACCTTGCAAACAAGACGACTTTTCAATATATAATTTCTAAATATGTAGTTGATGACAGTGTCACATGTTCATCTCAACTATCTCAGGACATGACAGTGACCACTAGGTGCAGAAAAGAGGTGTCAGCACCCCTACAACACACTCACTCAGCAACACCAGCCAAGCCAGCCTCTGGTTGGAATATTGGGTGTATTTCAACAGTGGATTTCACTTCAAAATTAAAAAAAAAAAATTAGAGTTTTGTATTTTAATCTTAGCTTTCATGTTTTAAATGGGTTAATATCTGAATGTCAAGTGCATTATTAATATGGTGATAAAAGTTTTGTGATGAGTGTGATATTTTATATTTTAACACAATACTATTATATTAATATAAAAAAGTAGGATTTCAAACAGAAAATCTGCTTTGAAGACTGTATCATGTCAACCTGGCATGTTTGGTAGTTTTTCAAGTAAATTGCAAAGAAAGGTAAAATCTGAAAATGTAATGTGCTCCAGCATCGCCCCTCTCTATCCACCCTTGTCTACCAAGAGGGATACCTGGGAGTGTGGGTGGGGTTCAGGGAGGGCAGACAACTAAAGAAACCAAAAAACCTCAGCCACACACCAAAAGAAACAAACAACTAATAAAGGAATTTTGAAGAAAAATATTTGAATAGAAATGAACTGAAAAAGATGTTAACTTCAGTGTTCTCAGGTCAGGTGAGTTTTGGTATTTGATACATTTCTAACAAAGGCCGTTTGACCTTTAGGAATCTTAAAAACCTGACAGCTTCCTCACACTCTTCTCTGCCTCTCAGCCAGCTGTTTGCTACTGCAAAGGAAAAGAGCATTTATAAGAATCAGAGTTGAGATTTAGCACAGAAATCTCAAAAGCAAATTTCCATGTTAGAGCAGGAGTGGCAGTGTTGTAGTCACAGCTTCAAAGCAGGCTGATACAGTGATTCTGTTTGCACTCTGCCTCAAAAAGAAGTATCTAGATTTTCAGGGACTTGATACACCCATCCCTGAGTTAGGTCAAACAGATTCACATCACACAAGAACACCACCAGGAAGTTATCAGGAAAATTCTTACCTTAATAAAGAGGCTAGAAAGTTTGGGAGGCAGGTTGCCTCCCTCTTCCATGTGGTATTTCATGAGAAAGCCCATCCCTCTGATGCCACTAACTGCAATGGGGATCTTCAACATAAAGACAAGAATTGGTATTACTACAGCAGAATTCCACAACAGCCTTTATAACCACACTCATGGTCTGTCAGCTTTTGTGGAAGGCTAAACCCATCTTTCAAAAGATCATCAGCAGGAAAACATTGGGTTAATTGTATTGGGTAATATGATGAAAAATCCCAATGCAACCATGAGCCACTTGGAGTAAGGCTGCAGGCCCCACCAAGCCCACAAAATTCCTACCCCAAACTACTCATTCAACCTGAGATTTAAAATCATTCTCCTAAAATGAGTAATTTCCAGTTCTTGTAAACTTGGTCTGTGAATCAGAACTCTCTAGGGAAACAGCAGTGTAATTTACTCCAAATGAAAGCTACTCTGCAGTTAAAGATTATTTAATCTTCATCTCCCCAGAGATCAGAACTCAAAGAACTAGAACAGTTGTGTAATTCCACCACAAAAACTGCATCTAGCCAAGAGCAAATCTTCAGATGGCACTTGGGGGGTTTTGTCCTGTTTGGTACCACAGGAAGCTGTTCACACACCTCTCCAAGCTGCTCCCAACAAGCACTTGGAACAGCACTCACCCACTGTCGGGCAGGACTCACCCTGTCAGCCGTGGCATTGCTGATGATCATCTCCTGCACACTGCTGTAGTATTTTGGGGAGCACAGCCTGCCAGGAGCCACGTTCACAGCCACGGAGAGAGCCAGGCTCCGGCCGTGCCTCACCATCCAGTCGATGCCAGAGACATCTGCTGCAGAGGAAAGAACAGAACAATGGTACAGCTCCTGCTATGTCGTCCTCTTCATCTGAGAGGCTTTTGGCAGTTTGTCAATTCACTGCCATAAAATGAAGTAATGAGCAGCATCTAAAGCAATGCCCTGCTTCCTCCATTTCTCCCAAAAAGACATACAGACAGAGCTAAAATGCAACACCTCTTCTAGGCAGGAACATCACCTGGGCAGGCAGGAAAGCAGACACAAACAAGGGACGCTCTTGTTCAACTCAGATACTTCTGATGGTTCAAAATTAGACAAGCTTTAACTCTCTAATAAAATTGTAAAAGTCATCTATAATTTGACCAGCCAACAGACTTCCTTTTTAATCCCACAGGAGAGAATAATACTCTCAAACGCTGGGGTCCTATAAAACTCGTGGTTTTTTCTGACTTAGAGGCAAATTAGTTAATTCTCCAAAAGCATATGAAGCCACCAGATGTGGTCTGCAATTAGCATCAGCCAACCTGAGATTGCAGTGCTCTCCCAAAAGGTGGGATGGCCCTCCTGTCCACCCTGCCTGAACATCTTGTCCAACTCTCCTCGTGTCAGCAACAGCAATTGCTCAGCCATGCTGGTACTTTTATCAAGTCATCAGATAACAAATCCAGAGAAAAAAGTCTGGGCAACCCCAACTGACAACCTGTGCTCCCTGTGTACCAGAGGGCACAAAGTTAGCCTGAATCAATGGCTGAGAAGGAATCCTCCTGCTTTCAGAATCTGTTGCAGCCCTGTAAACAGCTTCACGTACCCAGTAAGTGCTGGTGGAGAACAGCGCTGAGCTCGTCGTCGGACAGGAAGGCGCACAGCTCTGCCAGGCAGCCGGCCGAGGCCATGCGGGTGGCATCCTGACAGGGGACCAGAGAACAGAGAACATGGCTTGAGCTCAGCACACTCCAGAGACAGGCAGCAAGGAAAACCAGTGTCAGAAGATGACAGGAAATAAAGAGGAGGAGAAAATAAATAGTAGTATTTCACTCCTACTCCCTGTGGGTTTCTATCAGTTCACATGGATTCTTGTACAAAACGGAACTGAAAGCCAAATCTAAGGTCAAAAAAGCCAGCAGAGACTGAAGAATTACAGATCATATCTAAGTTCTGATTTGTTAAATGGAAAAGTCATAAAGATGAAAGTCAATGTTTTAAAAGATGAGTTCACAAGAGCTTAGTTTAGATTCGCTTACTCTAAGTGTTATTTCTAGCCATCTCTGGATGAGCTGGTCTCTGTGATAAACTCTTACTACTTTTCATTTAACACTTCCAGGCTTTTGCTATTTTGGCTTCCTTATGTGGCCATCCCATTACATATCCACTCCTCCCCAAAATTTACAATCCAGTTGGAATGTTTCAACTTTACTATTTCTAGCATGTCAACAGTTGCATGTCTGTTGCAGAGACTGACATAGAAAAATAATCAGATAATTAATCTCACTCATGTTACTGTTGCTATCTGCCAATGTACAGAAGACCCTGTATTAAACTTGGAGAGATTCTCTCATTGGAGAAAAATCTGCCGTTATCTGAAAAATTTCTCACATGGAACAATAAACCTCACCTGAGAGGCTACAGACACACCCATGCATATAGAGAAGGTACTGCAGGTTTTCTCCAAGACAAAAAGCAAATCCCAACTGCAGAGCCACCTGAAATGTGTTAGTGAGGAGCTGCAGGTCAAAGCCAGACATGCAGTTGCCAAGGAAACATTAAACTGAAGGCTTTTCAGAATTACCAGGGACTGGCCAGGAATCTCCAATTCTTCACTGTGACTACATCATTAGTAATTTTCCCAGAAGTTATTTTAGATAGTAGTTTTGTTAGAAAGCTCAGATTTTAAATATAAGAGCAAGACTGCCTGCAGCAGGGGTCCTTTGCAGCTGGCTGAAGCAGTACCTCATCGTGTCCCAGCATCCCCAGCAGCACTGTGCTGATGTTCTTCCTAATTGCAGCATCTACTTTTGCACCAGCTCCTCGTGTGACAAACCTCAGCGCTTGCAGCATCGTATCCCTGGAAGAGATCACAATACACAGTCAGACACTGCCTCTCCCCTACCCTCCATGAGAAATTTTGCTCTGGATACCTGTAGATCCTTGCACAGCTATTACACTGATATGCCTTACAGTTTGGGAGTGATCCCCTGTCTGCACTGCTGGAAACTCCATCCTAGACAGTACTTCCATGTTTCTGTTATAACACAGGTATTTTCTGATTGTTCAAACATTAAAAAAATTATCTTAGGGATCTGTGCCCTTAGGATACAAGAACAGCTGCTTTACTTCAGGTCAGACTGACAGTCAGCACTGGTTTTTATCTGAAAGTGGGCTGCTTGGGGATGTGCAGGAGAGGAGAACTGGGCAGACTCCAAGCACTCTTTCTCCTAAATACCCTCACAGCTCAGCTGCTGACATAGGAAGGTCCCATCATCCCCATTCTTGGTTTGCACTGCTTTCATTAATACATGTATCTTACTCTAACTGGGGGTTTTGTTCACTCATCCAGCACTTTCTTTCATCCTCAGTAAGCAGGAAGGTGTGAGCTGTCAGCTGCAGCTTACCTGATGGCAGAGTCATCGCTGGAACGAATTCCATTCAGGAGCTCTGTGAAGAGAGGGTCCACTTTGACATGGATGACAATGAGTTTCCCGAGAGCATCGGCGGCTTTAAGGCGAACAGCGCGGTTCGAGTCTTGCAGAGCTTTGGTGAAGGTTGTTTGCAACTGGGGCAAAAACGGTTTCAGAGCAATCTCAACCTATTGCAGACATGGAAGAAGGGAAAGTGGTGGGGTCAGATATTAAAGAGCAGCTAGAGATCAAAGCCTGAAAACTGCATGACCCCTTCTACAGCAGTTTATTATCTAAGAGCCCTCGTTAGAGCTGAAACATGAAACAACAATTTACCACAAAACCTTTGACCTTTTCCAATCTTACCATATTTTCTTCATACTGAAATATAAGGGTAGCACTGAGAAATTTTACACTATCATGAACAGTCTTTTGTACACAGAGCACTGAATAAAAGCTCAAGTCTGTTCAAAGATACATAAAATCTTTGCACTTAATACATAAAAATGGTGGATACAGAAGAGATTAATTACATGGTGGGTTTTAATCATTTCAAAGTGGGATCAGCATTTATCAGTATTTCTAAGAAGCCCAGTGGTTCAGCACTGGGGGCTTTTTTTGTAGGCCAGAAGCTGCTGAGAGAATGCAATCCAGTTACAGTGCTATTCCTACATATCAAATCCACAGCAGCAGGCATCCCAGCTGTATTTACATGAACAGCAACAGATATTTCTGAAGGTTGCCATGGAAAATGTTCACAAACCACAGTCCAATACTTTGCATCTTACCTTAGCTAAAAGAAGGCTTAATGTTTCAAGCAGAGCCACCTTGACATTCCAGCTGAACCGATCTCCCAAGATTCGAATGAGTGGCCCAGTGATGCTCACCACAGATGGTTTGAGAGCTTCAGCAGAAGTCAGCTTAATAACCAGCCCTAAGGCCTTTGCTGCCTCCTCCTTCTGTTCTGGATTACCAGTTAAAACACCTTCCCGCAACACCACAAGTATGGAAGTCACTCCCTGTCACGAAAATCAGATAAGATAGCTTAGAAGCTAAGATGCAAGAAATATGTATCTTATTTTTGCTCCTATTATACACCAGATGCACAAACTTGGAGAGTTTCTCTCAATTTCCTGTTGACCTTCAGCTGCCTGATTCCACATTGACAGAGCTACTTTTATTTGGTTTGATTTCATGCCTCTCCGCCTTACTAAGCAGTTGCTATGAGAAAAGTGGTGGCGGCTCAGGGAATTTTTAAACCAGAGAAATTTGGCACAGAAGTCCAGTGTTACTCCCCCACAGAAAGCAGCCAGCAACCATAACTTACGTGCATAACAGAATTGTCAGAGACCTCATTGCTAGAGGGGTCTTCAGTCGGGTTACTCAAACCTACAAGAAGTCCTCCAATATACAGCTTTGGAATACCTAAGTAGTCACTGCTTCTAACAGCTGTAATATCAACCAGCTCTCCCCAAAGTTGGGGTATTGTGGCTGTGATGAATCCACACTCATTCTGATCCTTTACCTTCTTAGGAATACAGAATCCTGGCACATGCTCGCCCTTGGCCTCATTCCCTACAATGCGGATATCCCTGTGCAGGTCCTCAATGAGAGCAAGCTGGTTCCCAGCGTCTAATTTCTGCAGGAGAGAGGGGTAAAACAAGGATCAGGCAACATGACATGCTGATATATCTTTTGTGAAGTCTTCTCAGGCCAGGCATTACCCCTGTAACCTTTTTAGGCTGCCTCTCACCTTGGTGATGGAATTAAGCGCATCCCAGCTTTCATTCAGAACTACAGGGTTGATGTCGTTGAACAGGCGAATCAAGCCTGAAACCAAGCTCCTGAGGTGACCAGTGTAGTCTGCTTTCGTCTTGGAGCAGTAGATATTCAGCATGACAGCTGCTGCCTGTCTCATGCCCAGCTCAGGGCTGCGTGTAGCTTCTAGCAGATCTTCAGTTATAATTCTTTGTCCAACATCATCTTCCACAGACAGGATCACAGACTGGCAGTTTGCCATCTCCTGAAGAGTCCAAATTAACTTTACATTAGCGCTCAAACAGAACAAAGCCAAATTCAGCCCCAGGTTTTCTCCATGTTATCCCCAGCATTGTCTCTAGATAAATACTACAACACACCCCACTTGCTAATTGTTCCTTATTAAAGAGCTGGTCACATCACCATTAAAGGCTTGACTCAGTCCTGGTGCAGACAAAGGTATGACCAATTCTTAAAATTTAACAAGTGACCAAATGCTGCTGAACTGATTGCTGCAGCAGCTGCAGGAGGGCTAATTTACAAAAATTAGAGTAGCTCAGTCTCCCCCCATCTTACTCACCCATGAGAGATTGTGAGTCTTGTCAGATAACATTCTTCTGATTTAGGCAGTTTAATGCTGTGCATCACAGCACTAATTACAAGCACGTCTGTGGGTACATTAGAGATCTCCAGGCATACTTGGGGCTAAAAGCTGATCTAATGGGCATCCACAGCAGACAGACAACAGGACTCTGTCACTCATTCCTAATTCACCAACTGATTATGAAAATGTCTGTCCACAGTCACAACTCCAGGATGTTCTCTCGAGTCCAAACACCAGATGTTTTGGAAAGCAGTACAGGAGGAGTGCAGCATGCAAAATAGGAGATTTCCTCCCTGCAGCCCTTTAATCTCTCAGTCTTCTACACCAAGAATAAATACAAAGTTAACTAGACTCTCTGGCAGCTCTCCAGGAATAAGTAAACTGAGAATTGTATCTTGTAGCAGGCCAAGGAGACTTTTAAATGGATACAAATAGATTTGGAAAGCATACGTTTTTTGACTCACAATATGTCACCAGGCAAAAAGACTCATCCTGGAGAAGCTAATGGACTGAATTAAACATGCAATCTGTGAATCTAGAGAACACAGATTTTGGGCTGGGAAGTAAACCTGGTGCACTATCTTCAGGCAACCTGTCACAACAAAGAGCTGAGCTGTGCTACTTGCCAATTGCTCTTCACTGGTGCCCAGCTTCTCTTTGAGTGCAGACATCATGGCAGGCAGGATGACACTCAAGTGTCGTGTCAGAGCGTCCCCTGCCACCGAGGAGAGGAAAGCCAGCACCCGGGTGTTCACTGGGGGGGTAGTCAACTGTAACAATAAAAAATAACACCAAAAATTGAGACAAACAAAGTTTTTTCAGGAGTCTCACTTTCTCTACAACATGAAATATTCATGCATCACAACCCAAATGATAAAAGTTTTGAGCACAAAATCAGAAGAAAATTTCAAAGTATGCTCTCCCTTTTGCCATACTGATCCAAAGAAAACTGGCAGCAAGCACAGGAAACAGCACAGATAGAAAGTTTAAAATTTGCTTCCCACTGTACCTTTGGCACCAAGTAGGGCAGCACCACACGACTCTTGACAGCCATAACTTGTTTAAGACCATCCACAGCAAAGTCAGCTGTCTCCTCATTATCCTAAAGGAAAGAGAAAGAGACAAACCTGAGAAATTATCTGTGACATACCAAGCTACACCCTGTTTCAAGGGACAATTTTCTATGTGATCATAAAAATAAAACCAAGTCCTTCTATTCAAAAATCCTCATATTTTCATAGTACCTAGCAAAACCCAAAACAAGCTCTTCTGTCACATCAGAAAGATCTCCCATTTGAGCCATGCAACTTAAGCAGGTGACAATGGCAATTCCATTGCAGAGCCAGGTGTAGCAATTCTTAGGCCTAGGCTTTAGCCACAAGATCTTCCCTACTGCTGGCTAGGAGGACCCCAGGAGGAGACAAAATATTGTAGCCATTCACTGGAAGGTCTGCCACTACAATCTTCCTTCTCCTTTAAGCTAATTATTCAAAACTTGTCCTACAACATCATTAATCAGGTTGTTGACTAATGCTGAGTAATGCTCACCAGCTGCTTCAGCAAGAAGGGCAGGATGTCTTCAAGAGCCTGATGGCCAATTGTTGAGTGCAGCTGTTCAAATGTTTTGGCTGCAGCCTCTCGAACTTCTTCCAGAGGGTCACACAGTGCTTTTCTCACTGTAGGAACCAGGGACTCGGAGAAAAGCAGTACCTGAAGATGAAGAGGTAAAATTACAGAATATCTAGAGCACAACAGACAGTATCTCAGTAAAGGAGCTAAGAATGCAGAATTTGCACAACCAAAACTGAACTGCAGTTTGCTTGAAATGACATTGGAAGAAAAGCAGGATCAATCAGCACAGATAGCTGCAGTGTTCTAAGACTACCTAGTGGAAGATTTCTAGAATTATATCTCATAAAAGTCCATGTTTAAATTTACCAACTGATACAAATACCTACAATTTGCCTGAGCAGCAACTCAGTTATAAGCACTGATTTCAGTCCACAGAACAAGTCCAGCACTAGCTGTATTCTTCTGTCTCAAGTGCAATACCTACACCATAAGATCACTATCTGGGAAAACAGGAATTCCACCTGGCACACGTAACTCACCGCATCCCTGCTGGTTGATTTCATGATCTCGCTCAAACCAATGCAGACTCCTTGCCTCTCATCACTCTTGTCTGATCTCAGTCCATCTTCCAGGATAGGAATGATTTCAGGAAGAATCTTCTCCCCTAACTTTCGGACAAGGTCTCCTAATGTCCGTGCTGCAACCTGTCCCCAAAAATGTATAAATTATTTTCCTTTTTTATAAAACTTTAGACGGTGAACTGTGAGCAAATGTTCACTTTTGCCCATACGCTACTGTTCATAGTGCAGATAGAGCAGTAGGAATAGAAACAGTAATATAAATAACCATTGAAAAGTGGTTTTACTGTCATCACAATCACAATCAGCAAACAGAGAGCTTACACATGCCCATGCTCAGAACGGTTAAACTGACGACAGCTTTGGAGTGACTTATAGAGAAGAATTATCCTGTGTTCCTCAGGAGTTATTTTCTACAGTCACCTGCAGGATCAGGAAGGCACAACTTCATTCCTCACCGTTCGCTTATCTGCACAGGTGCTGGCCAGGAATTTCAGCAGAAGCCCGAAGAGAGTTGGCAGGATTTCCCGCAGCGTGCGAGGAGTGTTTGAGACAACGATTTTCCACACGTGTAAGGAGGCCTGGCGCACCACCAGCTGCGTGTCCGAGCGGCCCATGTACAGCCCTGCCAGCACCCTGTTCCTCCTCTCCACTCCCAGAGCATTAATGATCGCCTGGAAAGAAACAGCACAAAGTTGTATTATCGGCCCCTGGAATCTATAATAAGAATAGCATACATGATTATTCAATATGTTATCCAGCAGGCTGTCCATGCTGATTTAAAATAGGAGAATTTGAAAAAAAATACAGGCACAGCAGACAAGAACAGCCTTACCTTGTTTGACTGGGCTGTTCCAAAGTTGTCATCCTCTGAGGCAGTTTCTGTAGTCATTTTTCCAGTGACTCCTGAGATATGGAATAGAAGATCTCCAAGGAGCTGAACTGAGCTAAACCTGGCAACAGGAGCAAGTCAAGTGTTACGAACAGGGCACTCAGGCAGTACCTGTCCAGTTCTGACAGGATGTCAGCTACAGACCAGAACCAAATGTGAGGCACAGCTGGGTCTGCACTGAAATGCTGCATGGGCTGATGTGCAACATCAGTCTGCCTACATGGCTGAAAGCAGCATGCTAAAGAGAGAGGGAAGGAGTGAATTCCAAACTGAAAGGGCTGAGAGAATTTTCAAATCAAAGCAATGCATCAGAGAAGAGCCTTGACTCTAAAAGGGAGCAAGACATTGCCTGCATCTGTCTAACCCAAACAACATTCACCTGGGTTAAGAGTACTTAGCAGCATTCAGCTGGCACAAATCATTTAGTGCAGCTAATTTTTGAGCAACTGCTATTAGCTGTGAGTGCTCCACTGCACATTTCCATACACAGGAGAACAATAACTTGCTCAGTATTTGGAGAAATGAAAAACAATACACAAGGGCTAAATATTGCCTCATCAACTGCCTTGGAAGTGCATTTCAGAGTCACTGCCGGAATTAATAATCCAATATGAATGCTCAGCAGGTAGTAGGAAGCCTGATCCAGCCTGGCAGGGCTTTGCAGACTCAAGTCCTATAAGGCATCATACTCCAGTCAACAAGCAGAGAGACACTTGGTTTTGCTCCACAGGAGGCCTCTGCGTTTTTGTGAGGAGCAACCCCAGTTCTTCAAGCAGGGAAGGGAAATGTTTGTGGCTGAGCTGGTTTTGCCTTACCTTATCCTCCACAAGTCATCGAAGAGCCCGTCCTCGAGCTGCGGCAGGAGCAGGGCGATGGCAGTCTCGGCGTACATGCTGATGATTCGCTGCCCCGCGCGCAGCGCCGTGTCCCGCACAAACTCGTTCTCGTCTGCCAGGGCCTGCACAGAGGCACAAAGGGGCTCTGAAAACTCAGACTTGCAGCACAATACACACAAGCAACAGGAGGAAAACAAACCAATGTCTTCGCTCTCCTCATGAAAACAAAATGAACTACAGAGCTGTGAATGTTTTTTGCATGCTGGAATCTGCCCAGGGAGGTGGTGGAGTCACCGTCCCTGGATGTGTTTAAAAACAGACTGGACGTGGCACCCAGTGCCATGGTTTAGTTGATGGGGAGGTGTTAGGTTAGGTTAGGTCATAGGTTGGACTGGATGATCTTAGAGGTCCTTTCCAACCTAGCTCATTTGGTGATCCTGTGAATGCACAAAGATGACTTCAAGAAATGACTAGTGAACACAAAAGACAGCAAGCCAATAACTTAGAAGACATAATTTATAATTTAAATTTCCTTTCTTTTTTGTAGTAGTCCAGTCAAGCTGGACAAGTCCCTGCATATCCCACAATTATTGAAATTGATACTTAAAATATTCTGGAGGCTTCTTTTTATTCTCTGATAAATAAAATTCTTCAGTTTTGCTACATACCTTAAGGATACAAGGAATAATGGGACCAACATAGGGAGTGAACTTGTCTCCAAATGTAATTGGCAGGTAGTTGAACATCATGATATAACCATCTCGTACATGTGGAGCAATATCCACTTTACTGGCAGTCGCCACAATCTCTGGCATAAGCTTCTCCAGCTTTTCTACCCCCAAACCAGCCATAACTTCAGCCAGACCTGGGGGAAAAAAGCAGGGAACAGAGCTGATACACACAAGAAACATGCAGCTAATCTGATTTAATATGAGAAAACCTGAGCTCAGTGCTCACACACAGCTGTCCCCCACCTTGAGCAGCACCAGAACGATCCACTGAGCTCTGCTCATATGTCAGTGTCTCCATGAGCCACGGCAACAAATCCTCAAAGCAGGACTCTCCCATACCCTTCACCATGGCCCCCAGGGCCTTTGCAGACACTGTGCGCACCTAGCAGACAAGAGAAAGAGATGTGCAGAATGTCCAGCCAAAGGTGCTGTGACAGGTGTGCCAGACTGATCAGGACAGTGTTTTACCCAGTGCACTGAAAGACAAACTGTACAAAGACTTACTTCAGGTACAGGATCCAACAGAGAGGCCTTCAGTCCAGGGGTCACACTGGGTAGGTACGGAGCCAGATCCTAAAATAAAGAGCCCGAAAAGTCAGAACCAGATGCAAAGTGAGAGAAAGCATTGTCACCTCCATGTAAAGGACATTCACCCCTTATTATCAGCCAACATCCTTAACATCCTCAGAGTTTGATTAGTTGCTCTCACAATACTGCAGACAAGCATAGTGAATTATTGTGCAAGTCCAAGTTCCATGCAGATCACTCAAAACCTTTTTAATGCTCACTCACAACCCAGCAGTTTGTGTCTTAGGAAAATCCAACACTCTTAACATTTACACAAGGTTTAAATGTAGAGATCATCAGCACAAAAATTAAACACAGATCTTTAGCCTACAGTCAGGTTCTACAAACACTTTTCAAACAAACCCTGGATCCATTTGTTAGCAGCTGATTTATGTTTCACTTGTTTGTTAAAACATTTCTTATGTGGTAAAAATTACAAGACCTTTTTGCAGGGATAAACTGGTAGTAACTAGATGACCACAGCTGACAGTCTTCAGGACCTGAGAATGGTCACTATCTTTACAGTCATCTGTTTATTTACATACATTTAATTGAGAAGCTGCATGAATGCTAGTATTTCCACAAGCCAAATAATTTTTCTCCAGTGTTTGTCACAGTAATCTATTAGAATACAGTTAGAGAGCATTTTTAGCACCATACCTTCTGGTCAGTCAGGGAGTACATGTTCCCAATGATCTGGGCAGCCATTTTCCTGGTGTCTGTGGAACGATCCTGGAAGGCTCTCTGAACAATTGGCATGATGAGTGCTAAGGATGGAGCATCAATGAAGTGGACAAATTTGGTATCCAGTAGAGTCTGCAAACACTTCTGAGTCTTTCTGGAGGGGTCAGTGAGAGCATCCAACAGAACTGGAGCGATTGCTGAATATTATTAAAAAGGAGAGAAAAGACACTATTCGTACATGAACCGAAAACATCTGTAAGGATGAGCTGATGTGCTCAAGGACAGGGGAAACTCTGTTAACATCAGCTGAAAAAAAGGACAGGACCACTTATAAAGCCTGGAAGCAGACAGCTGTTATTTTTGTTATACTTCTGTAGGATTAGTTTCATTTCTATACAAATTCACATTTAATCCTAAATACTGTGAACCTAAACCTTGCTATTATAAACCACAGTCACATCAGGACATTAGAGATGCACAGACAGGTCTTACCCAGGATCTCTGGATTCCTGATGACAGACCCAATCTGCCTGAGAGCCTGCTGCCCTGCATTCTGCACCTTCACATGGGAATCTGTCAGCACTTCAGTGAGTTTGGGCACGATGTTGGGTAAACAGGAAGAGAGTTGTTTGGGAGCACAGTATGCCATAGCCCCCAGCAGTTCCACTGACCCTGTGAATCAAGTACACCAAGAAAAAAAAGACAAAAGACAAAACACAGTATTAAGAACTGACAGGACATGATGATCACAGTTACTTCAAACTCAAATCTACCAGTCAGAGAACACAAAGAAAGGCCAAAATGCATTAAGTCACTCTATGCCACCTTAAAGACACCAAAAATACTTTTCTTTTGTACAAGGGAAAAGGACTGTGTTAAGAAAATTCCAAGTTCTGAAGTACTACTACAGAGATGGAATACAAACTGTCCCTTGAATATGCCAGGGGGAAAAAGGTTACTCAAATGTGTCAGGGAAGTCAGCTGTAAAAAGCTAGAAAAGTTCCACAGTCCCTTATAAGACAATAAACCATCTGTAGAGATGAAGGAATACACAAGGGGGTGACAGTGAAGGGAACTGTGGGTCACTCTCAATCATGTCAGGCACATATTGGTCCATACCAGCTTTAGTTCTCCAAGATTCCTCTTCTAGTGCAGCAAGAAGTGATGGCAACACCAGCTTCACTCCATGAGTACTCAGATTGCTCATTACAGCTTTGGCACAGTCATCGGCAGCCTCCAAGGAGAAGAGAACACTTACAAACTGTGACACAACACTGTTTTCCTTCCTCTGAGACTCTCTGGGAACAAAGCTCTCATGTAAATAGTGTCTCAGTGCAATGATGCAGCTGGCTAAGTAGCTCCCACTTAATGGCCAATGAAATCAGATGCTTTCAGTTACTAAGAAGATCAAATTGTTATTAGTGCTATCTCAAGGGATAGGTCACCTCTGTTGGCCTCGTTACAAACAGGATTCATATCCATCTCCACTCCATCTGGGTTTTTTAACACTCTGTGATAGCAGGAATTTAAGGCACCTTACCTCTCGCACGTACTGGTTCCCATCTCCAAAACAAAGCAGCAGGTGAGGCAGCACATGAACCACGTAGGGCTCAAAGAGCTTCCCAAGCATGCTGCAGAGCATCTCGAAGGCAAACAGAGCCCCTAAAAACCCAAAAAGGACAGTCAGAGGAAAATACAACTTCAATTAAGGAGGATGGGAAAAGAAGATACAATGTGCCAAATAGCTGTAGAATTGTTCCAAAAGCACTCAAATCTCACAGCTGAAAGTCTCTTGCTTTCTTCCCCTTGTGGCTTGTGCTGTAGTGGGGCTTTATGTTCTCAGAAAAGGAGCTCCCCCCAGAAACACCTGCCTTTGGAAACAGGAGAGGAGGGCACCTCCATATGGTCTAGGACTAGAAATCCATCTTCCACCACAATGTGAACTGAGCAATTTTGGGACACTATACACAACCAGTGACCTCACAAGAGACACTTCCCATTTCTTACTTGCCAAACTTTAGTAAAACAAATGTAGCTAAACCAAACACAGGGGTGCAGGAACTTCTCTTGCACCTCCTACCACTGACCACAACGGTGGTAGGTGCAAGAGAAGTGTGAAGTATCTGGAGGGAAAAGCTCCCGGCCCTTACCCTCCCGCCGGCGGAAGTTCTTCTTGTCCTGGATAGCATCGGTCAGCGTGGTCATCATCTCCTGCTGCTTGAGAGACAGGATGCCCAGGCCTTTCACCAGCCCTGCCAGCCCATAGGCTGCACCTTTGCGCTCAGCGTACTTATCAGACTCCAAGAGCAGCTGCATCAGCTTCTGGATCATTCCTCCTGCATCCTCCTTGATTGCAGGCACCAGAGGTGGCAGGCAGCTTGCCACTGACTCTTGAACCTGTAAAACAATCCCCCGGCCACCAGATCACAACACAGTCATTGTTGTGTAGCATAAACTCCCCCTAGAACGCACCCCACATGAAACCTTTCTGTCACCATTTTTCATCTCTCTGCCATCCCTAACAGGATCCTGGTGTTAACCTGCCTCTGTGTGGAACTCCTCCCAAAGGCACCTACCTGCTGAGATGGGGTGGACAAGGCTGCTATCAGTTTGCCAACAATTGGTTTCACTTTAGGGTCACTCTTGTCCAGATGTTTTGCCAGTGACCCCATCAGAATGACCACGCTTTGCCTGACAGCATCATAACTGGCATCATTAGGAGCATTTTTCAGGAATTCTTCAAACACTGGCAAGAGAGAGTTAACATTGTCCTGAAAAACAAAACCACAGAACTTGCCACTAGAGTCCACTCAGAATGAGATTTGCTATGCTCAGTGGACTTGTTTGTTCTTCTCTGAGCCAACAACTGAACAATCACACTGTATTTACAGTTCATTTCATGTGTCACATCACATAAAACCTTGTACCATCCCAACAGGCAACAAATATTTCCTGCTAGAGAGAAATTAGCTCTTCAAAATTAGAATCCCCAAGCCTGCCAGCATGATGTTCTGCCAGAAGCAATGCAAGCTCCCAGGCCTGAACATCCGTGCCCGCTCCTCTGCCTGCCCCATTTGCAAAGGGAAAGCAGAAACATCAAATAGACCTCACTCTGTTTTTCTAAGAAACACAAGGAAAGAATGAGTAACATGAAAATACCCCAATTGTCTTGGGCTAAACTAAGGAATACAGACATCTGTCCAGAGGTGACTGGCACATATGAGGAAATCAGAAGCTGAGCAATTCATACCCTGCACACCTTCCCCATTTGACACTGCTGGGGAATGGCTGGCTGGAAGAAGGATGGTCATCAGTTCCCTCTATGTTTTCAGTTTAATTAAGCCAACAATTAGCAAGATTTCATGTTTTGCTCTGCATGAAGCCTGAAAAGGAATTCTCATCTTCATAGGATTAAAAGATCTATGGTCTGATTTACTCTGGTTTTATACCATTTTAACTCCAGTTGATCCAGGGATATTACCTTTTTTACAGCAATGATAGGGATGAACAACACTTAGTCAACACTAGACACTAACAGAACAACTCTGAACACAAAAATTCCTAAATTAAAGTTTTCAGCTGTTACAAGCAGCAGCAACCTCTATAAAATTTATAAAAATTTTTAAAAAAATCTGGGGGCTCCAAAACAGTATCTACATATCCATTATATCTTTTTTCCACTGCTAGAGAGAAAAATGTTCAGACTTACTTTGCCATGAGTGTTGAGTGTTGAAAGAGCTGCATCCAACATGCACTTCCTGACCTCAGGACTGCGATCGTTCAGAGCGTCTGGCACAAAAAACTGGAAGAGGGGCTTCACCTGAGAACTGTCCAGATGCTCTGAGAGCTTGTTCAGTGCCAGTGCTATGCCACACCTGTGAGGAAAGTGAGTCTGTGATCTTACTGACTTCTCATAGAACTGAGAGTTCACATTTGCTATCAGCAGCAGTTACAGAAACTGAGAGCAAGAACCATTATGGAAACAAAATGCCTCAGAGTGTCCAACCTCTGTGCATTTCATTACATAACCCCACGCTGCAGTCTCCCACAAGGACAACAATCCCTCAGCCATATAATAGCTTTTATCTCAATTAAGCATTACAGATACTTGAGCCAACTTAGACATCAGGATCACTTCAACTACTGCTGAAATTCAGCAGCTTTACAACAAGGTACATCAGCATTAAAGGACAGATTAGCTCAAGACAAGTAGCAAACAAGATGATCTCCAATTAAACCTGTACAGAACATACAAGTAAACAAAAAGTAATTATCCAAACTGGAATTTAGCCAGTTCATTAAGGCTTGCACTGCTACTCTTGAAACAATCAATGGCCCATACAGAGGTGGGAACACAGTAAGCTAAGACAAAAATTAGGCAGAGTGAGAGGGAAAGCCTCTGATTTTATCAGGGCATGGAGATGACAGCATCCAATATTTTGATGGAGTTCTGCCTGCCCCCAGTTTGGCTTGAGGGACACATATATTCTCTACCAGAACGAGATGTGAAAATAGCACGTCAATAGAATTGCATGTAATTTGTTCTTCTAAATAAAAATCAAAAACTTTTCCTTTAGATGCACAGGAAGTGATGAGATCAAGCTGAATATGACTGTACCTTGCTTCCCACTGGTCAGGCGGTGATTCAGAGATCACTCGTCCCAAAGCATCCAAAACTGGAGGTGGCCTCTGGAAGGAGAAAAGATTTCATTACAATGCCTTTTCCAAGAACAGGCATGCAGAGAATCTGTCAACCATACCTGCAATGCCATTTGATAATACTGCACAGAGTTCTGATACCACTAGCAGGAGAGCAAGGTGAAAAAAACAAGCAGAAAGCAAGGTTGGGATCAAAATTACTTCAGCTGACACTGTCCTACCACAGCCTTTCTGTACCATCTAAGGCACCTCTCCCACCTGCACAGTGGTGCCTTTAGTGGCTAATAACACAAAGTTCAAGACACTGAAATCTGTGCTAAGCCCAAACAGGGTAACAGTAGATTCAATGCACATCTTCAGGAGAGACAAAGGAAAAGTGACTAACAGAAAATAAAGCAGCAGCTCATGCCTCTCAACCCCTGAGGGCAGGAGTACTTACATAGAGCTTCTCCTGGTAGATCTCTGTGAGCTTGCTCATGACCTCTGCTGCTTGCTTTCGGTACTGAGCTACAGCTCTGGAAAGAGCTTCAGCCCCTGCCTGTCGCACTGCCTCTTCGTGGTAGATGACATCTTTGATCAGCAGGGAACAGAGGTCAGGCTGCAGCTCCAGACCCATGGACTCCCACAGCCTGCAGCACACAGAGGTGATGGGTCACCCTTCAGCAAAGAAGCCACTGCCACGTGTACTACTGGAGTGACCTACAGCTGCCCTCCAGCTGGGGGCTAAAGCCCCTGAGTGCAGTTCCATGCCATGGGCAGAGAGGAGGCCCCCCTAAAACCCAATCAACAGAGGAACCCTTACCTCTCTGCCAGCTTCTGAATCTCATCTTCAACGTCAAACTTTACCACCCAGAGGCGACGCAACAGGTTCAGTCCATTCTTCTCATCACTGTCTGGGGTCGGTAGAACCATTTGTAGCTCCATCAATCCCTGAATTAGTTAACAGGAAAATCAGTGCAAGGATCTGATTTTTAGAAACAGATGCTTTAAAACACTTAAAACTTTCAGCAAGTCAAGCTCTCAGTGGTTGGAAGTGTCAAAATTCATGTTTGCTTGTGCCTTACACTTCCCATGGTAGTCAAGGACTTCCTATTGCTAGTAGTTGAGATGGTGGAACTCAAGAACAGTGCTCCAGAGGCAGGTTGCAGATAGGCTCTGGTGACTACAGTCTGTTCTGCTTCTCAGTACAGACAAGATGGCTCAGAGGTAAGCTGGAATTTGTTTCATGGCAAAGAACACCAAGCACCCTTGAGGTTTTTCTTCCTAAGTTGTCAGAAGTGGCTACACCTGAAGCTTTCCAGTAACACAGCCTAGTATAGACAGGAATTTTTTGACAGCTTCTCTCTTTAAGACTAAGCTCTATCCAATTGCAAACAGAAGGTGTTAAGTAGTACTAATTATACATCTTTTAAGGAAACAAAGGTGTGGATAAACCCAGAGTACTCCTTTTTGCAGATAAATCCAGCACAAAGAGCATGATTTGGAACACTGTTGTTCAGACTGTCTTCTGAACCACTGCCCAAAGCCAGGCATCACAGCTGAAGCCTCTCTGCATCAGCGTTAGAGAAGATTCACCTCCCAAAAACTCTGTGTGACCCAGAGTGATTCCCACCTACCCTGAGAGCTGCATCCCGAACATTCATGCAAGGAGACTGCAGGGCCTGCAGGAGCACATCGATCTCCTCCTGCTCGGCGTAGGCACAGCCGTCCTCGCCGCTGCTGCTCGCGCACAGCGCCGTCAGCGCCTCCGAGGCCAACACCTGCAACACCACAGGGCTCAGACACTGCACTGCACCCTGAACTGCTGTCAGAGCAAGCACTGAGAGCTGTCACAGCAGAAGAAGCTCCCAAAGTGACAAAAGCGTGACAAGTTCAGTCCAATTCTCTGTTTTTTATTATTGACCTTTCTGCCACCTCATCCCTTAGAACAAACACTCAGAGGAGGAACTACTGAATTTATTTGGCAGAGCGAGGCCTTAGAGCAAGAAAATGTCATCTCTGGAAGACTGAAGAATATATTTGGTGCAATAAAACCCACAGAAAAAAAGATGCAGACATTTTATTCCAAGAATACCATAAACACAGAAGAAAACTGGAAATGTATCAACCATCAGCATCAGAGATTTAAACCAGTTGGAACATTTCCCTCATTTAGACGCTGATGAAACTTAGGGAGAATCCTGACTGTGGTTATGAAGCTGAGCACTCACCTGTAACCGTGGAGAACCCGTTCCTATCACCCGGGTCAGCAGAATCAGCATGTCCCTGCGGGGCAGCAACTCTGGGCCATTCTGAAAGGTTGAGGGGAGAAAAAGGAGGGGGGAAAAGGAAAAGTCTTTTATCTTGTGATTTCAAAGTGCCTTGCCTGTGTATGACACTTCTTAAAAAATCCCAGTCAAAACCTAGGGCTGGACAGGTACCAAAACCCATGACAGAAAACAATCCCACCCAGTTAACTCTAACTTGCAGAATTCATCTGCTTTGTCCGTTTACACATCAGCTGTTTCATCCCATGGTTCATCTGAAGGAGGTCATCTGACCCCATGACTCTCACCTCATCCACCAACAAGGCCTGGCCATTTCCTGATGATCTCAGCTGAGCATGGACTGTAAGGATCTGCAGAATCTTGACCAGGAACTCCTCCTTGTCTTCACTGTTATGGGGTGTCTCAGTCATAACCGTCTTCAGGAGAGGAAAGACTAAGGAGAATGCTGGAGCTGATAAAGGGGCAGCACCTGTGAAAAGGAAAAACCATCCTGTGAACACAGCTGATCCTCCCATGACTTGGTTTACAATACTGACTGGTACAAAATCTACACTTGAGTAGCTCATAATAGATATGGCCAACCTTCAGCTCATGCACAAACATACTGAGTAAACCTAAGTATTTGCCACTTAACAGCAGCAATAGTGTAGCTCCAATAGTGACTTTTGGCATTTCAGTGTTAGGTTAAAGGTAGGACTTGATCATCTTAAGGGTCTTTTCCAACCTAAATGATTCTATGATTCTACCTGGCTTCAATTAAAGTCACATTAGGATTCTCAATTACTACCAGTGCCTCAAAAGTATAGAAATACATACTGTAAATGGAATTGAAACAATTCAATTAATTAGACAGTCACTTATAAAGTTCATTTGTCCCAAAGCCCTGTTTGTCAGCTACATTTCCTTTAAACACTTCCTACCAACATAGCTAACTTGTCATTCCAGTCTTCATCTGGATCCTTGAGAATTATGTCCTTCTAATTCTGGTGCAAGCTTCAATTCCCCTCCCCTTCTTGAAAAATTAAAGCTTTTGGATTCCCGTTGTTAAAAGAGATTTTGCTCCTTCCTTTTTACAGGGCCTTGGCTACAGCATATAACAAATGCTCCTTCCAGGCCCTCAGTTAGTCCAGTTAATATTCAAGTATCAGATGTCTGTGGAAAACATTTCCTTTCTGTATTCTATCTGTGCTGACAGAGAATGCCCAAGTTTAAATTTCTAAATGCAGATGAAGAGCACTGCAGATACAATACTGCAGTATTAGTCAGCTTATGTAGGGCAAAAATACTGCAAAAGTAGTTCAAGGGAGAAATAAAAACCCCAAACACATTCTGAGCTCCTATTTAACATGAACAGCTTCAGTAAAACCCTCTCTATTTCTCATGTGGGATTTTTCTCTCTGTTTGCTCAGTATATGTTTGCTTTTACACTTTTTTTTTCTTTTTTTAATTTTTGGCTGGATATTTTTAGCCTTAAACCACTGTCCCTTTATACACAGTAGGAAAAAGTAAGCTTTATTTGAGAAGATAAATGTTCTACTTACACAGCAGCTGGTATTGAACAATACAAGAAAGATTATAGGATGTATCTTGGCATTTTAGCAATGAATGATAAATTCTGTCATCCACATTACAAGGAGGTATGGTGTCTCTTAAGTCTCACAGTAATCTGAGACATTAATCTCTACTAAATCATATCACACAAGTACATTCCAAAGAACTTTGAAAATGAGGAAAAACCCTTTGAGAATATGAGTTGTCCAACAAAGTGATATGGTAACTACTGCCATTCTCTTGCAAAAGTGGAAAAAATAATTAGATATTAATTTATTTAAACAATATAGGAAATCTCGAAGGACTGAAAATTCTTCCACTACTTTCTGGAAATAAGCCTGAAAAAAGATTCCAATGTTAATGAACTTGCACTTACTATGACAATAAATTGCACAGTGGAGACACCAAATTATCACAGAGATGTTCAGCACTAAAGTGGTAATTAATATGGTCAGTTGCCACTGGTCATCTGTGACAGTGACACGTGCCACAGTCACACCACTGCACATCTGACTGGCAGAGGAGCAGCAAGAGAACTGAACTATGGGGCTAAGGGACCAAACAAAACCCTACATTTCCCTTAAAAATATACACCACCCACCACAGCAGCCTTTGACTGGTTAGATGATGAACAGCTCCAAAGCCTGGGTGAAGTGAACCACTTCTGTCCCTGGAGTACACCCTGAGACAGCCAAAGCCATCCCAGCCCCCCAAGGACACACACCAACCCTCCTCTTCTCTACTGTTTTCTTCAGTGGAGTGGCACAAGTACTTGGGCACTCCACAGTGAAGAAGATTCTGGAAGCAACCTAAATTAAAACTAACTCTGTGAAATAAAATTTTAAAAAACAAGTCAAGAACAAAGGTTTACTTTAACTCAAATCACATCCTTGCACTGTAAAAATATTGGTGTTTGCCTTCATGTTACAGAGTGGAAAGAACTGCTCTTTTTACAATCGTGCCAGAATAAAATATTCATGAACTGCAGCACCACACAGCAAACAAGCAGAGGCCATGGGCACTTCACTGCTGTGATCACAGATAACAAGCAATTATTTTGTCTCTCCACTTAGTCTCCCCAAATCCCTTATGCTAAGTGGTGTTGAAAGGCAGGAGCTGTCTTTGGCAAAGATGAGCCTTAATTTCACTGCTATTGTTTCTGTATGAACCATTTTAAGAAAAAATACTGTTATTTCATTTCTACACTTAAATATAGTTTGTAACATCACTTCTACTGCTACCAGCAGAAAAAACCCTTAAGGTTTTTCACATCTATGAAGAGTTATCCAATTAAAAAAGAAAAAGTGAAGCTTTGCTAGCAAAATACAACACAAACTCTGAACACTAGAACAGTTCACAGTTATTGGAGGTGGGGGCAGTGTCAGCAGGATGCACCATATCTGCCACACTTCATACCTGGCTCTCCCTTGCTGGTTCTGCTGGGAATGGTGTGGGCATGCAGCAAACTGACCACTCTGTTCAGAGCAACAGGCAGCTCTTCCTGGCACCAGGACTCATCTAACTCACACTCTGGTTTCATCAGCCGCAAGGTCACGTGGCTCACTAAGGTACCTGAATGGAAGAATAAAGAAGCCATGAGAGGGCTAAACCTAAAGATTTCTCAAGAGAAAAAGCCCCAGGAACACAGAACCAAGAATTGTAACAAAGCTCTGGGCAACAACCCAGGCCGCAAAGAGCAAGAAGCCCAGCTCAGGGCTGTCAGGGGACAGATTTCTTCATAACATGTGAGTTATAACGTGTGAGTTACATTCACACCCTCCAAACTCTGCATGGGGAACGTGGTCCCACCCAGCTGCTCCTCAGAGCTGGTCACTGACCAGACAAGCCCTTGTCTTTGGTCCCAGTCCTATCCAGCAGCAGGATCTCTGGGAAATCAGTCATCTCCCTAAGCATTGTTTTTCCTCTTGGCTTTCTGTGGTACACAGTCATGATCCACAGTCTGCATGAGCAAGAATTCTCACCACCATCAAAATGACACACCCTGCCTTTAAACAGCAACTGCAAATACTCACCAAAGGTTTTCAGTCGAGCAGGCATGACACAGGAAGCTAAGGAAAGAAAAGGCTTCTTAATCCTTGGAGCAGCCAAAGGAGATCGAAAAAGTGGCAAGAAGGAACTGATGAGACCAGGGATGTACTGAGTGAGACCGGGAGGCTTTTTCTTTATAACAGTGTCCAGGAGTCCTAGAGCTGTTTCCAGCTCATTATCAAGCTGTAAGAGAAACAATTCAACAGATTACTGTAAAAAAACTCCCCAGATTGTTAAATCTCATTTCTACTAACAGAAGCAGATAGGTAATTGCTACACCATTTTCCCTCTATCAAAGTGATTTGGGTCATGGTGGCTGCAGAGGTGGCAAAAAAACCCAAACAAAACTTACCTCCTTCAGCCGTTTCCTTATCTGAGCTTCCCTTTCCAGCTGTGCATGCATCAGCTCCTTCTGCTTGCTCGTCAGCTGCACCTCATCCTTTATTCCCTTCTTCTTCTTTATCTCCTGCAATAGAGAGCCATGATCATTGTTATCTGGGAGCTACAAATACCATCCTTTCAATTAGACAGAGAAGCAAGTTGGAAACATTGGGGCTTTTTGCAATTTATTTTTAAAACAGTAACAAAATATCCTTCCAAGTATATCCCTGTTGAGTAAAGACACAAAATGGCAATCAGCAGGGTAACAACATTTTAGTGTCCCTTTAACAGCATAATATAAGTTCCTCTGCACTGGTCACAAATTATTTTATTTCATTAAGAAATGCTGTCCAGTTCATTTACAGGGGACGGTATGTCACCCTCCCCAGAGCTAAGAGAAGTCAACATTTGTTTAAAAAATGGGATACATACAGATAGAAGTATTCCAACTATTTCAAAGAATCTTTCCCACCAGCACACACACATATGCGCCAGAAGTCACAGGACAACACACAACTTGCAGTGAAGATTCTGACCAGCCTGGCATTCCTTTTTCCATCAACTCACCTCCTTCAGCTCCAGCTCAATGATTTGTTCCTTGAAGGAATAAGCTTTGTTCTCTCTCTTCATGTTAGCCTTTTTCATACTGTCCTGTTGAGCACTGAGAAGGAAACGTAGAGAAAGAATCAGCACTTCTCTGGACTACAGATCAGGCATAAAAATCCAGGAAGAGCATCTGACACACCCAGTCACCCACTGGCAAGAGTATCAGCAGTGATCAATTCCCATGTGCACAAAGAAATTATAAAGACTTACCTCTGAATGATAGATTTGTCATACAGTTCTCCCTCGGGTGTCTTCATGATGGCAAATTCCTCTCGAGTAACCTGGCACAGAGCTGGGTTCTCCATTGATGCTGAGATAGTGCTGATGAGCTGTGGGAGCACTCTACCAGGTGAAAGCAGAGAGAGAGACCCCACTGCATTCATAGATGACTGTCAGGAAAATGAAGGAATAAATATAATCAGTATTCCTTAAAACTGTCTCCAAGAAGTATGTCCTGCTGAGGCAGCCCCCATTACATCCAATCCCCAATTCATTGTTCTGTGGGTATTTGAATCTTACCTAAAATTCTGCTCATTTCCTGGTACATTCTTTCTCTCTTAAATCCCAGCTCCTTTTCACCAGAGACATTCTCTTTTAACCTCCCTCTTCCCCACCTTTCAGACAGCTCTCATTCCTTATAGACCAGATAGTACTGAATTCCTCCAATTTATCTCCCAAAACCAACGCAAGGAAAACTCTATCACCTGGTTCTCCGGAGTGTAGCTGGTGATCCTGGGTAAGATGTCATTCAGGTGCTTGGTAATGAAGTCTTTAGGATCTATCTTCATCTTGATGAGGAGGGCTGGCCAAAGCCCTGGCTGCACTGCCACTAGCAAGAATAAATGAGCATAATAAATATGAAGCAGGTTGCTGGCACAACAAAACAAAAAGCTACAATAAAACTCATAAACTGGCCATGAGAGTCTTATCCCTGCACTTACCTACAGATGGATGATGGCTCACCAGCAGCATCTCCAGGGCCAGCTTCTCTGGCTCAAAGGAGTCCACATCAAGCCCTGCCACACTGGAGATGACACAGAGGGCCTCGTGCAGCACACGAGGGGGAATGTACGTCCTTCCCAGCTCCGACAGCTCTCCCGCCTCTGTCACCAGGACCTCGTGAGGCAGAATCTGAATGGACAACACCAAACCTTCTGAGACCCGAGCACACTTCCCCACAGTAACACCAGGCTGAATGCCAACAGTCATCTCCCTGTCAGTACCAAAAACCTGGAGTTTTCAAAGGCAAGGAGGGGATACAGGATAACAGCAAAACCAAAGCACAGGGATGACAGTGACAAAAGGATTAAGAGGAGGACTTTACTGGATTTGGCAAGCAGGGGTAAAATAAAACTAAACTGATCACTTCTGGCAAAGGCTTTGGAAAAGGCTGAGCCAGCTGGCTGAGAACAGTATGCCCAACTTCGGCAATCTATAAGCCCAGGCCAAAGAACCACGATACAAAGAAAGGAATGAAGCACTTGGTTTTTCAGCAGAGATTAAATTTGCATTAAAATAATAAAAATACATGGAAAACTACAGCTTCCTCCCCAAAACATTTTGAATATGTCTTTTCCACATATGTAGGGAAGACAAGGCATACCCCAAACACTGATACTGTAACATGCAATAATCCAGCCACAAGTGGCATTCCAGGAGATCACCTGGAGCTCAGTCCTGTTCACACCAGGCTGTGAGTGCTAACACAAACCTAGAGCAGGGATGTGACTGGCAGCACTCAACATCTGTCTGAGCAGAGACTTGCTGGCTACTCACCTTATGAGAGCTGAGAACTGCTTTGAGCTCCTCCAAGAGCCCATAGGCCAGCTTGTACCCTCCCAGGGAGGACAGGAGCTTCTTCACCGTTTGGTGGGCCTGCCTGCGGACGTGCCAGGTGCGGCTCAGCAGCACAGCCACCAGGGCACGGTGGTACTGCCTGCAAACACAGACACACGGGGTTAGCCAGGGAGGCAGCTCTGCAACAAAGGCACCAAGAGTTCAACATCCTGTGCAAGGCCCCAGCTCCCTCCCCCCAGTGGCCACAGCAGCACTCTGGGGTTGGACACGGATGGGGGACAGACTGTACGTACTGAACTTTGCTTTCAGGCAGCCGCTGTGCATGGTCCAAGAGCAGGCGCTCTGTCAGCTGCAGCACTGTACACATGGCTGGGGGCAAAGACAAATATTTAAAACAGCGTGAGACTTCGTAAGGAAACAGATTTTTTTACCTGAAAGCAAATGAACAGCAAGCAGAACACATTAAAATAGCTCCCTGAGCTGAGACTCTACATAATCTTCTCACTGAAGCTAGAGACAACTCCAACTCAGATCTGCCAAGACTGGGAACTGAACCATGATTTCATTGAAATGTTGTTAGCTGGATCCCTGGACAATTTTCCTGACCATTGTGTGTGACCTATTTTGGTCTAAGTTGACAGAGCAAAGCAAATTATAAACACCACACTCAGTGCTTCAGTTCTGCTAATTCCTGAGCCCTGCCAAAATGGCTTCAGTGGCAATGAAATGGGTACTGTCAGCTGTCACAGCTTCCATTTGTTTATCATTTGGAATGATAAATGAGTGATAACTCAGATTCATCAAGAAATAAATTAATTAATTTTCAAGCTTAGACTACAACTAGTCTAAATGTACTTCTGAAGAGTACACAGCTCATTTTAATCTGAAACTTTATCCTCTAAGGATCATAGAACAGGGCTAACAACATTAGTTCTTGTTAAGTACTAAGAAACAGAGTTAAACAGCAACTGGATATACAGTAATTGCCAATTTACCTTCCTCTGATGCAGACTGCAAAAACTTCTCAGATGTAAAAATTTGTTTTTTCTCATCCAAAATCAGCTGCCAGAAACCACTCAGCTTAGACTCTGACAGGAAAGAACAGATGTCCATCAAGGATGTTTCAAAATAAGTCAGACTCATCAGTGCACATAAAATGCAATAGAATTCTCTCCTGAAATCCCTCAAGTTACTTCCAAGCCTTACTTGTCTTCAATTCTGAAGTCTCTCATTTCTCCCATTCAGAACTATAAACATGTCCAAAAAACACCACCTGACAAAAATACCTTTTTCTGACTTACATGTCTGAAATGTAAAATCTGATTCACCTTAATCTTTCATAGGGCAAACCTTCCTAGAAGTGAAGAAAAGGAGGGAAGAGGTGTGTTGCTTTTGATAGAACACATCTGATTTCATACCCTGGCAGATGTATGAACTCAGAGGGCTCTTGTAATATCCTCTAATAGGAGATAGAATTCCAGTCCCTATGCTTTCCAAAGGTTTGTAAATGCACTACCCAAATAACAGTCAAGTAATTCAAACGATGCATCAGTCAAATCCTACCATGTAAGGTCAGGGTGAACATCTACTGCCAGAATAAAGAGGAATTTTGCCCTATGTGAATGGAAGCTGGAATTTGCAAAGCCATGGAAGAGTAAGAATTCTTCACTGAAATAAATGAGATGGGAATTAATTTTTCCCTGGATTACAGAAGACCAACGATTCTCTATGTAGAAACTATACACAAATTAAGAAATAGTATCTCCTGCACACTGTCAAGAAGTGTTAACCCCCCACAACCTGTTTATATTGGATTCTGCCAGCTGTTTTGTGACCTTACCAGTTTGTCCCTCAATTACAGACATCCTGCAGATCAACAAAGCTGCAGCAACTCCTTCAGTTACCATGGGAACCTGAGTACTTTGAGATGCTGCTTTTTCTACTGTCTGGATCAGCATGGGCAGCAAGTCCATTCCCTGCAATAATGTGTCACCTGAGGGGACAAAAGAGACACATTACAAAACAACATGGTCCTCACTTTACAACCCAGGTATCAATGGGTTTTCTGTTGCCATGAGACAAGGAAAGGAATCAGACACACACTGGGAAGAACTGAATCTCCCAGAGTACTTGCCAATCACTATCATTAAACTGCAACTATGAAAAGCTCAATGGCAACCATTTCAGTCCTTTCCTCACAGACAGAACAGTCCCATCTCAATACATTAAGTTTCTGTTCATGGGATGCAAAAGAAAATGCTAATTCAGTTACATTAAAGGCATTACTTCAAATCACAGGAAGTCTGACTTCAAAGATTAATGTTTCCCTAAGAGAGGGAAAGCAAATTTCTGGCAAGCCATGACCATCTGTTTCACGTCAAACATTCAGAAGTTAAAGAATCCCAGAGGTCTACAAATGTGGATGAAATGCTGCAGTCAAAGGGGGCAGGCCCAACACATGTAAATCTCTAGAGGATCACCAAAAGAGAATAATTTCTTGAATTCTTCATTTCAAACACAGTCATTTTTTTAAAGTTTCCAAGAGTCAAAGCCAGAGGCCAAGATTCCACTGTGCTGGGTGCTATATAAAACAAAAGTATGGCCCCTGAGCTAGAAACCTTATAATTCATTTGTAAGACAAAAATAAAGCAATCAAAAATTACTTTGAGATATATGAAAGACAGCATGATGGGCAATGTTTTTACTTATACAAGGAAACAAACCATCTTTATGAACTTGAAGGCAAAAGAGAGTTTAAGGAGAAATAAATATGAAGGAGGTCAGCAAACAGACATTGCCTTACAAAATCTTTCTCAATCTGCACATATCTCTCTATATCAGGAAGTAAAAAGGGTTGGTAACTCTCCTCCTAAGCCCCACAGCCAAGAGTTATTAAGAGCTGCCCAGTTTTACCTTTGAAGGAGGCTAGCATGCACTGCAGGTAGGCATGTCTCACCGCTGAAGTCGAGGTTTTAAGGCTGAAGGCTTTCTTTAGCCATTCCACCAGCTTTTTAGGAACTTCTGTGGTGAACCGGACACACCAAAGAGCCAGGACAGAGACTGCATGAACCAATGTGCCTTCATGGACTGGGAAGAAACACAGAGCTCACATCAGTTCAGCAACTGCAGAAAGCACAGAACATAAAACAGAGAGCAGGAAACAACACCAGGTTGCAGGAGAAGAACATATGTGCTCCTAACAGGCACAGCACCATCTCCATGAGGTTGCTCATCAACACCCAGGGCAACAGATTCCAGACAAGAATCCAGATTTATCCTGAATAACCACGTGAAAATCCTGCTTAGGATGAAAGCAGCTTAGCAAACCCAGAACAAAGGCAAGAGGTCTCACCTTCTTGTTGCAGGAAAGGGATGAAAAGCTCAGCCACAGTTGCACTCAGAGCTTGGCTGGAGGGTCCAGAAACCACATGGTGACTAAGGCTGCCAATTCCTGAAAGGACAGAATTCTCTCAGTAGTTCCCAAACTACCAGCACAACATCTAAAACCAATCAAGAATGACCCTTCACACTTCAGTCCTTGCACAGACATCTCTTTTTCTTGTTCACTACATCTGGATGTCACATCCACCATGTACCATACTGCCAGATCTCTGTGTTCATTTTCACTCCGGGTGCAAGTCAATAAAATTTTTGAATTTGAATAAAATTTTTGGCCTACCAGCCAATTACTTTCTTTGAATAGAAAGTCAGAAACTGGTATGTGGTACTCAGCACCCCCTATGGCTTCAACTACAGCAAATTTAGAGTGACCAGCAGGAAATCCTGAAGGCTGAGGTACACATCCCTTCCATTCATTCTGCTCAACTTCTTCACCAGAGAAGCAGCTTTCTTCTAGGATCCTCACCTGAAAGGACACTCATCTTCTGAGCAACAACTGTCAGCTTCCCCTCTGAGCCTGCCAACAAGAAACACAAAGGTGACAGGTGATTACAGACAACAGCTCTGTGTTACCTCAAAAATCCCCTCCAAAACACAAAAGCTTGCCCCATTATCCCTGATCCAGGCTGAGCCATGCCTTCCATACAGGCAGTAAAGAGAACAGAAAAACTCCTTGAGGCTGTCCAACCTTGATTCACCCCCACTGCTTACCCTAGAATTTACTCACCCCCTAAGATGGCAAAAAGGTGCCTGCCCAGCGACTCCACAGCCGAAGGATCGCTGCACTGCCGAGCCAAGTTCTTTAATGCCACAACTGCTTCATCCATCAGCTGCACACTGTTGGATTTCAGATGACCTAGAAAATGATGCACGAGCTAAGAGTTCCTTACAACAAACTGCAAAAAAGCAGCAAGTGAGGACTATCTTTACATGTGGCTTAATGCAGCTTCTGGAACTATGTGAACTATTCCAGTTCCAAGTTACAGCATCATCCTGCCTCCCACCTAAAACAACCTTTTCACCAGCAATCAAGCTGCTATAGGTATAGCCAGAAAGTTGCAGAAAGCTTTCTTTTGAATTCATAATTCCCTCCAGAAGTGAGAGTACTTACTGGCCAGTCCTTTCACAATGTCTAGAGCATACTGGCTAAGATCCAGATTCACAGATACAAGCAAGCAAGAGATTGCTGACAACATAAGAGAGAAAATCAGTTACTTAACAAAACGTGATAAGCCATTAGCATTTTAATACACCCTCCCCCCACAGTTCACATGAAGAGCAGACAGGGTAGTAAGGAGTAGGAATAAAAAAACCTACTGAAATTGATGCCCAGTGAACAGAATAATTCAGGATTATTCTTAGCACTCAGCTGTGAAATCCTGTCCTCGGTGCAAACAGTAGCTATCACATACCCTGACACTTGGGATCACACCACAAATGTTGCTTCTCCACATCGAGATGCCAGACAATCCTGCCTGCACTCGGGGACCAAAAGCACAGCCCAGAGTGACACTGCCCCAACAGCTCCAGACCACTAAGGACTGAGGCTCTTAGAGCAATGCAGAGGTGACAGACTCACTTTCAATTACATTCTCAGGACTCCTCAGCAGGGACTTCTGCAGGGTTGGCAGAACAGAGTCCTTGAACTCAGCGTGGGACATGTAGCGAAGCAGCGGAGAACAGCTGTCCTGCAAAGGGGACAGGGCACTCAGCACAGGGCAATGCTGCCTGTGGGACAACATCACAAGCAGCTCTAACACTCTGGCTCACCAGCACGTGCTTCTGAGGCTTTGTCTTGCTCATAAGGATGGTCTTCAAGTAGAAATCCAGGAGAGCACCCTGAACAAGCAGAAACACCAGATTACAGCCACATTTCAACCTGTACACAGCTCCTGGCACACCGTCAGGTGCCAAGCTGGACACTCCACCTCCTCCTCCTCCTCTGGAAGCTTTCCTTCCACCCTCACATGAGCCAGTCAAGCAGAGACCAATGCTCCCTGCTCCACCCTGAGCCCAATCCTCAAAGCACACCTATAGCTACCTGCTGCCTTTCATTCCCACAACAGGGACAAGGCAGGCAGCAGCTGTATGCTGGACATCCTCAGAAATGCACAGGCAACACCGAACAGCCAGTATCTGGCACCTCTATCTAAACACAGCCCAGCTGTTTCAGTCTGAATTGACAGGCAGTGAAACCAGGGCAGATGCAAAGTAGCAGCCTCACTAAGACATCTATTCAGTCCCTCCTTCATGGTAACAAGTGATGCCTCTTATTCCCCCTCAAAAAAAGCTGTACAACAGATTTACCTTGTATCGTTTAATAATATCCATCTCCTTCTGGGCTGTGCAAAACTGCACCACAAGTCCCAGCATTGCAGCATAACTCTGGTTTGGTTCAAGTCCAAGGATGACAGAAAGGTACTGATCCACCAGATCCTGGTTCTTAAGAGAAAAAGAGCAAGGCACGTTAACACCACAGAAGAGAACAGCTACAGAACAAGGCACATAAGGTATACATCACCTCTTTCCACAGCCTGTTCAACTTCTTCACAGCCCCATCCACGGCCTGCTTGTGAGACCCTCCCAGGACTTCCAAAAGGAGCAAACACTGAACCTCCACCTGCCAAAGGCAACAGCCAAAAACACCTCTGTGCACCTGCTTCTCAGAGAGCTCGTGTCAAAACAAGACATGCCAAATGTCAATGATTAGCTGAATCCAATTAAGTCTTTAGGTCATCTTAGCTCTTCCAACAAGCTGCCTTTGCTTTCACCACACCTCTGTGCAGAACTATGCCTCACAGTTTTGGAAACACTGAAAACAAATTGCATCTCTTCTTAATATCCCAATGTGCTACAAGCACAGTTGCATGTTTGTGTTGTTAAAGGAAGTGAAAGGAAGGCAAAAGCTCCTTGACACTGTATGGCAGAGTATCACACAGAGATATTTCAAGGGAGGCACAAGGATTTCATGCCACACTGCAGATGCCTCTCAGAGGGACCAGTAGCCATCTCTGTATGCAGGGCAACTGCACAGGTGCAAGACTGCCCCACTCATGCTTTATACACCTCCTGCTTTCTCCAGGGGAGCAGGAGAGATCACAATACACCAAATCCCCCTCTAAACCTTACATTCAGAATTATTTGCAACATTTCAGCAACTTAAGACACATTAGAAATATTTAAGTCCATATCTGCAATGGGATATTTCTGCAAATCTTGAAAAACCTACCAGTTTTTTCCACGTTTCTCCCTGTCTCTTGTCAGGTGTTGGAAAGACAGTGCGTACAAGCAGGCATGTCCAGGAGAGTGCCAGCAGAGCTGCAGATCCACTGCTTTTACTGTTGCACAGACAGGAGAGGGAGGTAAATCTACACTTCCCAGGACATAACTTACACCTGCTACACCCGTTTTGCCCGAGTTAGAACAGCACCTGACTGACAGGCAATTTTATCACTCAAAAATGCACCTAAAGCCTTAGTTTTTGAAGGAAATAATCAGCCCTCAGAAGTCTTTTCTTTCAGCTGTGGTTTGCCACTCAGAGCTTCCAAATGGCAAAAGAGGCAGCTGAACACTTGAGAGGTGATGAAATCCCATTTCCTAATAATTTGGGAGATTGTTCCTTGAAAGAGCTCGTTCCTCATCTCTCCAGACTTGAAGTCTAACAAAGGCTAAATCACAACTCAGCCTCAATCCACCAGCACTTACACCAGGATATTCCCTCTGCCTTCCCAGACAACATGGAAGACGTAAGAGAGGAACATCTGAACAGCATTAACAGCTGTGTCCCTAAAGGCTTTTAACACCTCTGCCAGACAGCAGCAGCAACCCCATTCTGAACAGAAGGAACTACCAAAGTGCTCCACACGAGTGGCTCACCTGGGAACTGCGGCCCTGCCGCCGATGCCCGAAGACTGAAGGCAGTGCAGGAGGTTTTTTGCCGTGGCCTCGGGCTGGGACTCCGCGAGCTGCTGAAGGGCCGCCTGCAGGGCTCTGCGGGACGCGGCGTCCCTGCGACACACACGACACACACGACACACACGACACACACGACACACACGACACACACAGAGACCTCTGAAGCTGCCCCGCTGCAGCCTCAGCGCCGGCGCGCTCAAAGGGCTCCGCTCGCTCCTTTCAGCGGGCGGGACAGCGACTGCTTTATCCTCGCTCTTCTGCAGAGTGCAGAAGTTTCGGGCAGAAAGCTCCACTCCCTTCCTCAAGGGACAGCAGTTTTGTGGAGGCCTTCTGGCAGATTGCACAAGAAAGTGGGTTCTGAACAGCTCCTCTACAACAGACCGTGATTTAATCCCACCTCAAATTGTCTAAAAGGCATCTAAAAGACACTTCAGGCTTGCTTCACAAGATCATTTTTGCAAACTGAACTACAGGATTAAAATTTTAATTTCAAAATTGAAGGTGGAACGCAAGGCAAGTGGTGTAAAACTTTTTAATGTCAATCCTCCCCTGAGAACATAATTACAAGATGACATCTTTTGGTGTCATATACATCTCTGTGACACTGCATGCTAACATCTCCAGATGCTCCAGACCAATTTAACTACTAAATACTGACAGATTAAATAACAGAGCCTTTCCACATCAATTTACTCACCGGTATCGATGCAGAGTAAGGCAGAAGAGTTTGCAAAGGCCTTTCACTGCACCTTCTGGAAGATCTGTAACAAAGTATTTCAAAATACTTCCTCATAAATCACTGAGCTCTTTAACACAAGCACGATTCACTTCATGACTGAAATCAGTAAACTGCTCACATCTGTGCAATTGCTTGCAAGAATCACAGTAAAAGTTTGCTCTTTTTATACGTTTTGTGCACATTTTTTAAAATAATGGTAAAACTGGAACACATGAAACACAGTCATCTTCAGAAAATGAGAGAAATAAGTTTAAAAAATTTGCTTCAGCTGTTTTTTTGAAGACCATCTGAAATCTTCCCCACTCCCCCTCTCTATACATGTGTGCATCCAAATATTCCATGAGTACTAAAAAAACAGGCCAAGAGTCATGGAAAAAACTCAACTGATACATTAATGAAGAATTAATATACACAGTGCTACAATTACTGACTGGAAAAAGCAGATGTGCCAAAAGCTGGGGTTCTGTGCTACCCACAAACCCCATGCTGGGAATTAACTCTGTGATGGAGCACCAGCTCCAAACACTGCCAGCCCCCTCCCTGAAACAAATACCCCTCACACAGCCTTTTGAAACACAACATTTTAATATCCTCCTCCACCCTGGTACCCAGAACAGTGCTCCCAAGCTCTTACCTTTCCCAGAAATGCATTTTCCCAGCTCACTGAGGATCTCTCTCCGCTCCTTCACGCTGGCTGTAGTTACTTTCACTGCAAACCGCTTCAGTGTGTCAGAAATCTAAAACCACAAAGCAGAACAAACATCAGACTGCCTTTGATATCAACCCACAGGATACAAACCAGGGCAGAACATGTCATTGGCTGCCACATGACCTCCTAGTGCCCAAATGTGAGCAGCCACCATCTCATCTGCCAAGGAAGGGTCACTGTCCATCACACACCGTGGAACTCCTTCCCCAGGGCTGAGGGGTGGCTGCTCTCCATTAATCTGTGCCCTCGTGCTCTGCAAGAGACACTCACCCCTCTAAAAGTAACACAGAGTAAGAGCTAAGACCCATAATCTGGAGTACAAGACCTTTAAAAGCAAAAAAATAGTAACTTCTAGAACTCAAAGGAGCTTTTCCCTGTATGTTATCTCCTGAAGGGGCACTCGAACTGCAGACAAGCCAGCGAGACCTCCACTCCCAGCTTTCCTGCATTTACACAAACCAAAGCACAGCTCTCAGGAAAGGCCTTTAAAACTCAGCTCTTAAACTGAGCAACTTTATATCAGCACCTTTCTGCAAGGCAGTGTAGGAGCATGTCTTTAGAAACTCACTGAGAACTGTTCCTTCCCTTTCCAGTCTTTCTCAAAGAGCTCCTCAAAGCTACTTTTGTGCTGACACGCTGGAAGGCTAATCCTGCACAGGGCTTCCTGGGATTTAATGTCCATCCACACCTCCCTGAGCCTGGGACCATTTCACACCCACAGGTCCCCTTAAAAACTGGCTGGAAGCAGGGCTGCACCTCTGAACAGCAAGGCTGGGCTGAGCTGCAAAGGAGGACCAACAACATCACTGACACCAGAACCAAAAGAACCAGTTGCTGTTACAGACCTGCTCTTCTCTCAAAGCTTTCAATTACATGAGTTCATCATATGCAAACTCAAACAAGCTGCACTTACTCACATGCTTAATGACGAGCACGGAGATGTGCAGACATGAAAAACGTGTTAACATTATCCTAAGTCTAGAAATAAAAAAGGACCTCAGGACTACAGGATCTCACCAGCATCTCAGTGACTTAGACAAACTGCAAAACCTCGACTACCCACCCAGACTCCACGGAAAAGCCGCTGGAACAGGCTTCACCAGTGTGCTTTTTATTTTTATAAAGTGTTTATGTACACATTACAGAGCCAGCATACCAGCAATACTGCTGCAACAAACACAGGGGACAAAGGCAGTATTTGTACAAGGACCGATGCTGAGCAGACTGGGACTCGCCCTGGGAACAGCCCAAGCCCCTCAGGACGACGCCGGCGGTCCCAGGCAGCCCGGGCACCGGGAGCGCTCCCACCGCGGCCGGGCGGGGCGAACCGGGGACAGCCGCACGCGGCTCCACGGCCGGGCCTCGATCGGGCCNGGCGGGCCCGGCGCCGCGGCGATGGGCGCTGCCCGCCTGTCCCGGGAACCTCGGCCGCGCCGCGCGGGGAAATGGAACGGGACGGGACGGGACGGGCGGCGGCTGCACTGCCCAGACCTGCGGCGGGCAAGGTCTCCGCTCGGCCCGGACGGGGAGAGCGGCGCTGCGGCCCCGAGAACATCCGCTCCCCTGCTCCCCTGCCGTGCCCCGGCCCTCGGAACAACCACTGCCCTGGAGCACAGCGCCCCTCGGGTGACACCTTTCCCAAACCCCAGCTGATATGGAGACTACACCAGCGATGCAGGCACACATGAAGGTGTAAAACAGCTTTTTATTTCTCCCATCGGGCCAGCTCTAACAGAGGCAGAGGGTTGCTGCTGTTAGTCAAAGAGACCAAATCCCATGTCCTCGTCAGACTCCTCCGACTCCTCCTTCGCTGCCTCCTTCGCTGGAGCAGCAGCGGCGGCAGCAGCAGGTGCAGCTGCTTCAGCTACCACAGGCATGGCTGCCACAAAAGCAGAGGGGTCTGCCAGGAAGGCCTTCACCTGCAAAAGGGGAGGGGGGAAATGTAAACTCAGAGGCAACAAAGCATTTTGCAGGACTAAACCTTTGCAGTGGTAAAGGCAGCACTTGCAGCTTGCCAGAATCCGAACAGGTCCACTTATCACTAGCAGATACGAAGAAGCAAAGACATTTCAGCTCTGCTCAGTGCAACAGCCCTAAAGAAGGAACACCAGGTACATCAGCTTTCTCCTGCCATTTGTACACAACACATGGAAGCCAGGGCCCCTTCTCCAGACACAGGCATGTCCTGGTCCTCTCAACCCAGGGGGGCTGTGAATGTGCCTGGCTGCACTTCTAACACTCCTCTGCACAGCTCAGAGCCAGCCATTACCTTTTCAGCCAGTGGGAAGGTGTAGTCAGTCTCCACAGCCACGGCCAGGACGCGCTTGTAGCCGTTGATGATGGAGTGGGGCACGGACGCGATGGTCGGGTACCCAATTTGCAGACAGATGCTGGCGACGTTCCGAACACCCTGTCAGGAGACACCTCGTGTTTCTGCGGTCTGAGAAATAACCTGGACTACAAACCACAGCAGGGGGTGGCCAAATGACAACTTTCACAGGTAACAGCTCCAGAGGAATCAAGGCATCCAGATTTAAATGCCACTGATCTCTGCTCTCTTGTGACCAGTGACAGGGCCTGAGAGAATGGCATGAAGCTGTGTCAGGGGAGGTTTAAGTGGAATAATAAGAAAAGGTTCTCCCCCAGAGGATGGTTGGGCACTGAACAGGCTCCCCAGGGAATGGTCATGGCCCCAGGGCTGCCAGAGTTCAAGAAGCATTTGGACAATGTTCTCGGGCACAGGGCAGGATTGCTGGGCTGTTCTGTGCAGGGCCAGGAGTTGGACTGGATGATTCTTGTGGGTCCCTTCCAACTCAGGGTGTTCTATGATTTTAACTGGCCTTAATTATTTCTGAGGCAGCTTCTGATGAAGAATCTTACAGGAAGGTACTCCTTGATACACCATTTCTGTAGGGAACCAGGGACAGCTCCAGGCTCTGCAGAACCTCACGGACAATACCAGACAGGACACTTTGTTCTGGGGCAGTGCTGGCTCCCAGAGCAGTGAGGCAGAACACGAGGCACTCAGGCTGTGCACTCACCTCCAGGAAGCGCTTGTGCAAGGTCTCCTCGGTGATGTCCAGCACCTCAGGGTTGTAAATGCTGCCATTGTCAAAGACCTGCTGGATCACCAGCCCGAAGGAGAACGGGGAGATGTTCAGCATGTTGAGCAGGGTGGCTTCGCTGGCACCCACTTTGTCTCCAGTCTTGATAAGCTGCACATCGCTCTGAGGAGAGCAGGGAAAAGGAGTGAACACACAGCAAGAAACTCCAGCACGTCAAAGCCGTGGGACACAAATGCAGATGATGCAACTGGAGAGCAAATGAGCACAACCAACACACTACACATTCAGGTCCACAAGACACAGACTACATGAGCAAATCCATGTCAGCCAGGAGAAAGGCAGCTTCACCTGCACATCCCTCTGACAGAGCCTACCCCTGGAAATCTGATGGAGAACTTCAATCCCCCCATGCAGCACACTGCAGCAAACCCAGACACCCTCCTTCCAGATCCCACAGTGCAATAATCACACTGCTCATACAGCATCTTGGCACTAAGGGAGCTTTGGCCTCCACAGCTCCCTCAGCTGCCACCATCGAGTTAAACAACTGCAGCATGCAGCTCACTGACCAGAATTTCAATGGTCCCTCTGGAAATCTTCGTGGTGATGCCCAAGGCCTGGAAAAAGGAGGTCTTCTCGGGTCCGAGGCCCGTGTTCTGGGCCGGCACAGTCACATCACACGGAGCGATAGCGCCGGCACGGGCAGCAGCCGGCACCTGAGAGGGCAAACAAGAAGCTGCAAGGATGCTCAGCTCAGATCCTGCAGGATCACCTCCTCCCTGACATGCTCCTCAACCCCTGAGGACTCCTACTAACCAGGTGTCCACCAAGCAGACTCAGTTTTATTTTGCATTCCATCTCAGCCTAAACACGCAGTGAGGGCTGATCTCCCTTACCTTGTTAGCCAGCAGCATGTCCCGGATCTCAGTCAGATCCTCCTTAGTGAAGACAAAGCCCACATTCCCACGGATGTGAGGCAGCAGCCTGAAGGGAAGATGACAGCCTTCAGTTTTACTCCTTAGACAACCTCCCCTCCTCCAAGACAGAGGACTCAGAAGTGCCCTCAGGCAGCATTACCCACTTTTCTAGGGCAGGGTTATTCTCCAGATGCCCACGAATAGCTTTGCGCATCATCGTGTTCTTCCCCATCAGCACCACAGCCTTTCCACGCAGGGACATCCGGATCTGCTGCATCTGCTTGGATCCCACGTTGTCTGCTCCCACAATGAAACATTTGGGGTAATCATCCAGGAGTTGCTATAGCAAAAGAAACACTGTAACTACACAGATTCGGAGTAGTGCAGAAAGCAGAATTAAAACTTCAACACGTTCAAACGTAAAAAAGTCTGTCAGAAGTTTGAGAATGCTGAGTTCCAAGTGAGGCTGGGTGTGCCACAGCCTGCAGCTCTCACTGAGCCATCGAGTCCTATCCCTGAACAAGTCTGCAGGCTCCTGTTCTCAGGAGGCCTGGCCTGGACTGTCCCAAGTCTCTTCCTAGCGCCATGTACTCGTTCAGACACCCCACAGCACTCACCTCTATCTCCCTTAAAACCCCCGGCAGCCCGGCCCGCCCGGCTCCCGCTGCCCCCAGCCTGCCCCGGCGGCTGCAGCGCCCCACAAGGGCTCCGAGTCGACACTCACGATGATTTTCATAAAATAGTTGGACTTCCACGTAGCCCTGTCTTCCCTGGGCATCTCGGCGGTGCTCCAAGGATCGCCCGGTGGGTTTAAAGACGAGCTGGGACCTACCAGGAAGAAGAGCGGCTCAGGTGGGCCCCCACTTTTCCCTTCCCTCCGCCCTGGGGCCCAGCGCTCCCAACCCCACACCCGGCCGCGGTCCAGGACTCCGCTCCTGGTCCTGGTCCTGCTCCTGGTCCTGGTCCCGGTCCCGGTCCCGGTCCCCTCTGCGTGGCCGCCCAACCCCGCCCGGGGCCCGGAGCCGCCGCGCCTCGCCCGCNTAATGGTAAAAACTTTATTGGCGTAACTGCAAGTATTTTAAATGGAGAGGACAAAAAAAAAGCGGAGTTAGAAGTTTACAAGGGAGGAAAAAAAATCAAATAATTGTCGACCCAGCGGAGCTTCCCCCAGCCCAGCCCGGACGTCCTGTGAAAGGCCTGCCCCAGGGGTAGCGCCTAGCCCGGCGTGCACACACAGACCCTCGGAGCACCTCCAGCCCCAGCCCGCACAGCCCCACTGCCCAACAGCGGCTGTGCTACCCTAGAACCGCATCTGCAGTGAACAAACAGGCATTTTGGACACCCACAGCGGTGGCAGCCACCACCAGGCATTATTTGGCAGAGTAGCATCGGTGTGGCATCCCAGCATATCAGACACCAGATGAAGGCAGAAGGTGAGTATGAAATTATCTCGGTTAAGCACTAAGGCCAGAGGAGCCTCCTCTCAGCACCACGCAGCCCACACAGCACCCTAAACCCAGGTGTGCCACAAGTGTCAGTGACACAGCCTCAGCCAGCAGTGAGGTAGGTTAAAGAGTCCCCAGACAGGGATACTGAGGCACAGGATTACACAGTCTGCAGGTGTCACACAAAGTGGCAGTGCCACAAACATCTCATCCTCTCCAGCCCTTGCACACAAGAGCTGTGTGTCCCCTCAGCGGCACCAAGGAAGTTGACCTTTCCAGCGAGATATACACAGGCAGCTTAGGAACATCCATTTTAAGTCAAATAGACTTAGAAGATGAAAAGGCAAATGCGTAAGGACTCTTGCCTCAAGAATTTCCCAGAGCTGTGCTCAGCCCAGCTGACACAGCTCCAGTGCTCCCACAGCTCCCTCTGGCCTCACACCCACACACTGAGGTTTGTTATGGGGGAAATCAGTGGGGCAGTTCCAGTGACCTGAGTAGGGCAGTGGAGCACCACGATGAGGCTACATGGGACACTGACCCACGGCTTTCAGGGCTGGTTTCTGACACAGCCACCCCTGGGCCCCTCAATGCACCTCCCGAGCTGCACAACATGGCCAAGGCCACTGGTGACAGAGCTGCAGCTCTCGAGCAGTAACTCCAAACACCACTCCCAGGGCTGGTACCACAGAACGCCACCGGGAATCTCCCCCTCTTCAGAGCACCCTCCAGCCAGAGACCTAAAAGTGCTTTAGCAAACATGAACTAGGCCTCAGAACAACCTCACAAATCCAGGCTAAACTGCCCCCATTCTACAGATGGGGAAATTGAGGCACGGTAAGGTTTAGTGACTGGCCCAAAGCTGTACAGCTAGTCAGGAACAGACTCTGTCTCCCAGTTTCTTCTCCTCAGTCACAAGACCTTTCTTCCACAGAAGGAAAGGAGTCCCCTTCCCTAATTAACCCTGTTCTGGTTTCAGGCAGCTGAAGAGGAGAAACCAAGGGCAAAGATCTGAGCTCCTTCCCCCATAGCATCATATTAAGACTCCCTCTTAACATCCTGGAAGCTGGGCTTTGGCAGAATGGCAGGTGATTCAAATACAGCAGTTTACAGGTTACAATAAAAACCAAAATCACACTTTTAGGTGACCCAGAAGAGGGGAAAAAAAAAAAACCCAAACCTATTCACAGTTCACCTGCCTGTGCTAGGGAAAAAAAATACAAGTCACATTCCCTTCCCCATAGATTCCAGCCCCTCCCAACCCGCAACAAAAAGGAAATATTGCATGTTAGTTAGGCTTAACAAAGCGTTGAGGTTACAGATGCAGTAAGCCAGCACAACTGGCATACTGCCTAGAACAGCACAGCTTGATATAAAAGTTGCTTTCTTAAAATCACTTCAAAACCAATTTCTGTATAAGAGGATTAAAAGTAAATTAGATATGAATTCAAAATCAGTGTAGAAATCTACAGTTCTTATCAAAGACAGGATACAGTATTCACTTTGATAGTAAAACTCCAGGTGTGTCATGCACACCTGACCCCCAGGACTTGTTATACCAGTAACAGTCAATATAAAAGGTTATTGCTGTAGCATCTCTCAGTAGAACATGTTTAACAAGAGCACAGAAAAGGGAAACACCAAGGGGCTGATAGGTCTCATTAGCAAACTGGAAGAAGAAAGGATATAAATTTAGTTGGTTTTTTTTTCCTGGTTTCTTAAACCCTTCCTTCTCCCCACTCGTGTGACAAATTCAGGCCCTGACAGATGGGAAAGCTTCAGGCCAAATAAACACACGCACATCACACTCGCTCATGACAGGGATGGATGAAAAAGGCTGCTCTAACCTCTCTGCACCTGTGTTTAAAGCAGGGGGAATGCCTCTTCCTCTCTCACAGGAGCAGAAGGTGAGGGGAGCAGATGCCCTGAGCTGGCCTGGGTGCCTATGGAGCTGCCTGGCACGGGATGTCCCCACAGAAGAACACAGCAGTGCTGAGGGACGGTCGGGGCTTACCCCACCTCCTGCTCCAGTGTGCTGAGAAAGGCATTGAGAAAGGGAGTAACAAACTAGGGAAAAAAAGAAAAACACCCCACACAGAAACATCTTGATTCCTCTTAATTAAAAAAAGAGTAAGTGGTATTATCTCCTTACAGTGTAATGGAACTGGAGAGACCCTTGCAGGGTCTTGGCTGCCTGTGCTGATGCTCTAGTCTCAGCAAGTCACACAGACACAGCGTGACTCTTGAGCAGAGCCAGGGTGGCACTGAGGTCACAGGGTGCCCCCACTGTGCTGTCGCTCACCCTGCACACGTGCAGGCAAAAGCCTGAGAAGGAGGTGTCAAAGCAGAGGGTTGTGTTGTCTGCAAGTGTCACCATTTGCTCAGAGAGCTGACACAGGCTGAAATGTACTGGCAAAGCCTCCTGCTGCCAGGAGGGGGCTGGGAAAATCTCCCCGTCAGAGCCCTCGAGCTAAGCTCAGCTGTCAGTCGCACACAGACACACACACACCATAATGAGGGATCTCAGCCTCTCTCTACTGAGACACAGCAAGGGCGTTTCCAGTTTAATGGTCCATCTCATCTCTGGATCTACTGCCTCTCCATAGCAGCCCTCCCCACCCCCCACCCCCCTCCTCCCCTGCCTGGTAAGGTTCCTAAATCACAGTTATGTTCAGAGAGACAGAACTGCCAAGGGGGTGGCAGAAAGATGCTTTAGCGCCCATCTATGGTGCCTCTAACAGAAGAGCTTGAGGAAGCAGTTCTGGCAGTAGGGCTTGTCGTTCTGCTCTTTGAAGGTTCCTTTGTTGAGCTGCTTGAGGCAGAAGGCACAGACAAAGTGTTCGGGGTGGAATTTCTTGCCCATAGCAGTGATGCAGCGTCCTGTGATGGGCTTCTGGCAGCCGGAGCAGAGCGAGCCGCGGCGCTCGTGGTAATGCACCTCGCAGTAGGGCTGCCCGTCGTGCTCGAAGAAGCTGCCGTTGATGAACGGGGTGAAACACTCCTGCAGCAGGACAAAGCAAAGGGCACAGGTTGGATGAGAAGCGGGGTGGTGGGGAGGGGCAGCTCCACAAGCGTTCTCTGATCTATGGCACGGCCCAGCTGTGCTGTGGGCAGGTGAACTGCTGCCTTTTAGCACTGCCCTGTTACCCAGAGCCAAACTCTGTCCATCATGAAGAGTTTCCAAAAAAAGGCTGAGAAATGGACAGACACAAGCAAGGGAATTAAGCAGCTCCTTCACCTGGCTGGCTTCACTTCCACAAAGAAAATACTGTGGATGAGCTACCAGATGTGTCCAGCCAGAAAAAAAGAGAACATTTCCCCCCCCACCGAGATGGGAAACACTGCACATCTTTCCTTGGTTTTTTTTCTCCTCACTCCAGTTTCCCCACAAGGGCAAGCAAAAGCAAGGACCGACACAGACTTTCATGCAGCAGAATCCCAATGAGCATGGGACTGGTTCCAGCTGAGAAAATCAGGCACAATTAATCTTCAGATGGCTGGCATTAGGCAGGTACACTCTGCAAAGGATTGTTCAGCCTGAAACATTTCCACCAGTTACACATGGATCACTGCTGGAAGAAACTGTTTGTTCTATAGTGCTAATGATGTTGAATAGATAAGGGGAAGATGATATACCAGCTGTGTGCCAGTAAGCATCCAGAGCTGCTCCCTTCCCCTCAGCATCAGGTAGCTAAGGACACTTCCCTGCAGAACCTGCAACCCACCATCCCCACCAGACTGGGGAGAATCCTCTCCTTATAGGAGTAGGAAACTGAGGCAGCAGAGTAAGGGAGAGAGTTGGGGACACTGCCAGATGTACCAAATATATCAGCAGCAAGACCCAGAGGAGAAGCCAATTTCCTGAATCTTGGTTTTGCTGTCCTCTTCCCCAGGGAGGACACTGAGTATCACACACAGCTGGATCCCAGCGTGTGGACAGCATGCAGAGCCAAGGGCAGCTGAACACTTGCAACACTGGGGGAATGCAGTTTGCCTGTAGTGAGTCCAAGACTTTACTAATGCTGACAGTTACTTCAGTGAACAGTCTCTTCCCCTAAATCAGCAAGACAGCTGAAAAGCTGCTCTGCTTTTGTAGAAATGGGAAGAGAATCACATCTTGCAGCCTGGAAGAAAGCCGTGCTGGCCCCACTAATTCAGGCCACAGCAGGGGGAAAGGAAAACTGAACTGCTTGATAAAGTCTCAGTGTCTGCATGAGAAGGCATAGCCCCCCCAGCCCCAGTCAGGCACAGCTTCTGCCTTACTCTGCACACCACTGCAGGAGCCACAGACACTCCCAACAGGCTGGGGACTGTCTGCTCTGAGCATCACACCAGGAACCAGCAGCTTGTGGTTCTGGCTGCTCGATCTGGTTTCTCCCTTCTCTCCCACTCTAGGAAACAGTGTCTGATTTGGCTCATCTCTTGGGGGCTGTAAGAGTTAATATTTGCAATGCTCTCTGAAAGAGTGCCAAGCATTTAATCTGCAATATTCCTGTTTATTATGCCTGTTGTATGGAGCCTGCCACTGTTTCACTGACTTGCATGTTTGTCTGAACAAGGTCAGTCTCATTAGTTTACATTGTCAGATGGAGCATGGGAGGAAGATCCTCAAAATCTGATTGCTGAGGCAAGTGCTCAGAAAGAAGCTTAGCTTATAATTATTTAAAGGTCACAGAAAATATCTCTGTTTATCTGTGAGCTGCTGCAGAAGCCCATAATTGCAGCTGGGAACAGAAAGAGCAAAGCAACTCAAAAGTTTAATATAAACAGATTGAGAACAAGAAGGTGTTTGGTTGCTGACATGTTTTTTTATGTTGTGGGGCTGGCTGCCCTTCAGTACCCCACAGACACCTTTCCCCAGTACAGGACCAGGTGCGTCAGGCTGGAAACAAGAGGGGTTGTGCAGCAGCAGCAGAGGACCTTGGGTTTCTTACCCGACAGACAAAGCACTCGGGGTGCCACAGGGTGTTCAAGGCAGAGATGTAGTTTTCCAGGATGGCCCGGGCACAGCCTCCACACTTGGGAGCAAACATATCGAAGTAGTCCTTGCGGCAATAGGCTTTGCCATCCTTCTCGTGAAATCCTGCGAAGGACAGCAGAGGCAAAGGGATCAGCCCCCCATCTTCCTCTGTGGCCACACAAGCTGTGTGAGTAGGACCATCCTTCCCCCTGCTAACACACAGCAGCTATAGCTTTCCTTGCTCTATTCCCTTCCCATCCCAGCACAGGCATGTTCTTCCTCCCCAGGGAGAAGCCAAGATTACTGGCAGCATCCTTCCCCCATAAACAGCTCCCTTTGAACTCCAGTAGTTCCCCTGTGATGCCTCAGGCTGTACCCCAGCAGCTGCTCTGCCTCACACCCTTGTCTGCAGTTCAGGGGGGAGATTGCTTTTCCCTTGCATAAGCCAGCAATACCTTCAGGTCCAAAGAAAGCTCCACACTGAGCACAGAAAAAGTGTTCAGGGTGCCATGTCCTGTCCAAAGCCGTCACCACTTTCTGTTCAAAAGAAAACACAAAGTGCAGGTCATGTAAATGATGGCTTCAGATTGGAGGTGAGTAAGGGGGGATGGAGAGAAGGGAGAACACAAGAATGTTGGTGCTGACAAGAGCAAGCATTAAAACAGACTGTCCTTTAGAAAGCAGAGTCAATTCGCCCCTGCCTCTGGCTTGTTCAGACTTTCCCACTGCACACTTTTTTTACCCTAAAAGGATCTCAGCCACTGCTTCCTCCCTTACACAGGGCCCCATCCAGTCCTCAGGACCAGCACTGGTGCCTGTTACCGCAGGCTACCAACAACAAAAGCTGAGGAATCATTACCAGAGTGATGGAGCAATGTGGGGGTCTGAAGGACTTCAGCAAAGGTAAGAGGGACTAACTCCACTCGCCAGTGTAAGAATTGGACTGTGCCGAGTTGTTTCCCTTTCGAAGCAAGGACAAAACAAATACAGAAATCCCTGAACAAAATCTTCCACCCAGGATACATGGGTGAGTGGAATTTTAACAGCTAGGCCTGCAGCAACTTGCCAGCACCGTGACACCCCCAGGGAACTCACATCAAGGATGGGCCCGTTGCAGTAGTAGCAGCGAGGGGAGAAGAGGTTGTGATAGTCCTTCTCGCAGTAGGGCTGCCCATCCCGCTCAAAGAAGTTCCGCGACCCGATCTCCTCCTGGCAGTGGGTGCAGACGAAGTGCTCAGGGTGCCAGGTTTTCCCCATGGCTGTAACCACCTGTTGGGAAGACAACTTATGGAGAACAACTCTATCTCTCCCTCCCCTAGACCACATGACAAGATACCAGCTGGAGGTTAGCAAGAATGACAAGTTCTACTACTCAAGTGAGCCCTGGACTGGGGTAGCATGAAAACTGAATTACCTATCATCTCAGGAGAGGGCAGTCCCTCAGGGGCAGGGTAGAGGTCACTGGAGGAGCTTACAGCGTACCTAGCCAGTGGATAAATAGAGTACTTCAGTTTCTCCAGCATCTCCAGTCTCTCCAGCCTCACGAAACAGCCCTCCCCATTACTCCCAGCTGCAGCCCAATGTTCAGCAATGAGGCAGCACCTTCAACTCACCTGCCCGGCAATAGGCTTCTTGCAGGCTCCACAAACACCTTTGGCAACTGTAGCTACGCCCAGTTTATTCAGGTCAGACTGAAGACTTCCCAGCATGGTATCCAGCTGACTGCCAGGCTTGGAGGCTGTGGATGGAGGGGAGCTGTTCCCAGCCTTTCCCTGTGCCATGAACTGCAGGGAAGAGAAAACAAATACTGTAAGGTGAATGCTGCTGTGCTTATCAGATAAATGCCTGCTGTTGCTGCCAGTTGCTCCTGTGCAGAGACAGACAGGAGTCAGCTACGCTCTCTGAAGAAGCTGGTGAGAGCCAGGATCAAGTACACACAAGTGTTACGCCCATGCAGAGACATGCAGAGAACCTGGGATATGTAACAGCAGAGGACTGCTGATTTGATTTTCCTTCACTGCACATACAGCAGAAGTCACCAGCACATCCCAGGCACTCAGTACAGTGCTCTCTAAGCCTCTGCCAAAAATCTCCTTTTACCTCATCAGTTCCTGGCCAGCTGACAAAGCAGACACCATCCAGAGGGCCCCTTCTCCTTGACCTCTCTCTATTCCTATGCTCTTGTTCTCAGTTGTCTCTCCTCTCTGATAGAGATGCTCTTCTCTCCCTCATCTCACCTCCCTTTCAGGTAGAAAATCTTCTCCCTTTGCACCACCTTCTGCACACCTGTTTGCCAAGTCTCTCTCTCACTCTCAGGTGGTTCTCATCCCATGCCTGAGCTGAGCAACTGGAAGCAGGAAGGAAGTAACTCCCTCCCAGCTGCCTGCTGTTTACCTACGGAGAGGGCAGTGCATCCCCAGCAGACAGGGCTGCCACGTGTATTGTAGTTGGAAATGCACAGATGGGGGAAGGGGATTTGGATACTTCTCTCAGAGTCTGTTCCTGAAACTCACACCACCACAGCACACATGGCTTGGAAAGGCTTCCCAGAGGAGGGGAGGAATCTTTTACTGAGGTTCGTAACTTATAAACAAAGCGTATGTTCTCCTTGGCTACCACAGCCCCCTTTGCAGACAAACCCCTGCAAGGAACTAGAGATTATTTTAGCTGACTTGGCACTGCCATAGCCACTGCCAGATTTGAGGACACACAAATCAGTCAGGTTTGGAGCACGTTTTCTTTTACTAAGAGAGTAAACTGAGACGGACAAAATCTATACCCAGCAGCTGCTTGCCAGCATGGGCAAAGGAGCAGCAACACGCTAAAGTGCTCCAAGCCCTGGCAGACCCTGCCCTTCCAGCCACAGGAGGAGCTCTATTCCCTGTCCTGCAGCTGCTTGTCCTTGCAGTTGACCAGTTTACTCAATGACAAATCCTGCTTTCTGCTCATTTGTATGAACATTCTCATGACATACATGAATTTAGCTGCTTTTACACACACATCCACACACACCCTGTCCTTGCCTCACATGCAGCATGACTCCCAGTGGATCCTAACACACAGCTTTGTCCTGCCTCTCTCCTCCCATAACTTGCAACCTCTCCTAGTCCAGCAGCACAGAGCAGCCCCAGTGTCCTCAGCCTAAACCAAACCCTTCACCACTCAGCAGACATTTGCTACCAAAATCTGTTACAGTAACTGTCTCCAAAGCACACACACAACTGCAAGAATACTCTCACAGGGAGAGACAACAGGGCTTTGGAGACAAAGCCTGTCCAGAGCCCCAGGATAAAGCCCAGGCTTCCTGCAACGGTGCAGCAGGAGGAAAAAGGCTGCACTGTGTGGAAAGGATCACAGCTTCTCCTGCTCTAACCAGGGGTTATGGCCACACAGGGCAGGCACAGATGCCACACACAGGTGATAAATACCATCCAGGGAGAACAGATGAGATGAATTCAACATGGAGCAACAGAGCACTTCACCCTTGTAGTGACCTGTAGGGACCACACAGGGCTGACCCCAGAGCAGGCACAAATACCTGTGGCACACCTCAATTTCTAGCTGGCCTAGCCACCCAGCCTTCTTGAGAGCTCACAAATGAGCCCCCACCCAAAAGAGGTTTGTTTCCACCTCCTGTACATTAATGCCTGCTGTTTGCAGGAGACACTCTGCACAGCAGCCACATAAACTCATCATGCAAAAGCCCTTCAAATTCCCACCCTTCACCCATGAGATTTGCCATCACTCAAGTTCAGAGAGGAACTCTATGAGTAGCAAACCATGCAATACAGGATATTATCCACATTAACTGTGCTGGGAGCTCCAGGAGTAGATCCCAGCAGACTCATCAACCAGAAGAGCACACACCATGCTGAGGAAACAGAAAGGAGATCCTGCCTTGTCAGGGGCTGTGGGGCCCCGGGGTGCAGGAGCAGCCAACAGACTGGCACTGCGGACGAGGGGAGGAGCAGAGGTCACCTGAAAAGTTAAACAGGTCAAGATGCAGAGGTGTTTCCTTGCTCACTGCTTGAGAGCTGCCTGTACACTAACACTGCACTGCACATATATGTTAAGACTCCCCATCACCCTGGAGCTACAGCCCTTCCCTGGCAGGAGATGCAGAACCCAGGCCTTGACCATGCCATCTCCTCCCGCAAATCCACTTGTACTGTGGACACCTGCCTAACAAAGGAGCTGCTCCTACCAGTGTGCCTGTTCTGCCATCTTTTACTCCCCACTACAGGGAGAGCTGCAGGCTGTGTTTCAGAGCTACCTTCTTAATCTCAGAGGGAATTAAGAGTCCCTGCTGCACAGAGTGAGTGTCAGGACACAAAGGACCCACATCTCCCAGCAAGTTATTGCACAGACATGTACTGTGTGGTGCTACAACTGGGATTAGATATTGTCTGTGAGTCCTCTCTTCCATCCAGCAGTTCATACCAGCCTTTACATGAACACTGTATCTACTGAGCTGTCAGATTACAAGCAGTAGTTGGATTGGAAAACACTGTTAAAAGCACAAACCAGAAGAGAGAAGCCTGCCTGCATTTCTGGGAAGAAAGCTTCATCTTCGGTCTGACAGCCAACAGAGACAACTGCCTTGGTGCTAGGGGTCCAGGTCTGGGGAGAACAGGAATGTTTGGGATCTTCATTAGGAGGAGTGCCCACAACAGAAACCTCATGATAATCATTATCAGAAGCTTCCCACTGGAAGAGAGGCTGGGGAATCAAGCTGAAGGAAGAGGAAGAGACTGGGCTAGGAGCTGGGGTAGATGACACATGGGAAGGCTGAGGTGGGAGTGAGAGAAGAGGTGCAGGGCCAGAGACAGGAGAAGGAGCAGCGTTAGCAGGGACTATCTTTGCAGCTTCTTTGGAAGGCTGGAGCTGGGAAGAGGCTGGAACAGAGATTGTCCTCCTGGGGAGGAGCGGGGATTCTGGAGGAAAAACCACCTAGAAAGACACGGAGGAAGAAGAAAGGTGAAAAAAATCCAAAGAGGAACCAACAAGTACTTCCTTTAACAGGAAAGCTGGCTGCTACCAGTATGTTTCTCTAAGGGGGGAAAGCAGCAAGAAAGAGAAGGGAAGTAGAAAAAGTGCTGCTCAGTTTAGCTCCAGGAAGAGCACCATCTTATTTATCCCCAGAAAATCCTGCACAGGTACAGAATGGGCAAAACAAAGCACACCTCTATGTCAGGCTTCCCAGTGCAGTTTTAAAAATAATCCCCACATGGACATTTGAGATGTGATAGCAGCAGACTGCACCAACAGATACCATAAGCAGCTCCCTCAGATCCCCCTCCAATTCTTAAACATCCAGAACTAGGACCCCCTGCTGCTTTCCTTCTCAGGCCAGACAAGGGTGAATTCAAAGAGTTAGTTCTTCATTTTGTGTCATTTAGGATGCTCAGAAACTCAATCTGCACCTCCACACAATGCTATCTGGACAGAGGGACATGCTGGAATTCCCCAGCACTCGTGACCCTGCTTTCTACCTTCTCTACTTGCTGTTCACCACTCTGCTCCTCCCCCTGGGGCCTGGCAGTGACAATGACCCCCTCAGTCAGCCAGACATCCTGGCTTTGCCATTCTTCCTGCTCCTGGTTATCGATGCCCAGTCTGTCCTGAAGCTTCTCAATCAAGCGATCTTGGGACTCAGTCTTGTGGAATATGGCAGGACCTAGTTTAGGCCTTGGAGAGAGGTCCCGAGACATTGGATGCACATTCGCAGTATCTTTTGTCCTCTTGATTAAAGATTTAATCTAAATGACAAAGGCAATAGTATCAGCAGAGAAGAGCAATGTCAGAGCAAGCCCCAAGATACAACAGCACAAACTCAAAGACATTAGTGACAATTGTGAGCAGGAAGAGTGATGGCATTTATTCCACAATGCCAAAATTCCTCTTGGCACAGCCCAGAACAGTGACTCAGTGCAAGGAAAAACCCCGTAAGGATAATCACAGCAGCCAAAAATAACTGTCTAGAAAAGGAAGGGAAAGATTAACCAGCGGGAAGCCAAGATAGGAGGTGCAGCATGAGCACTCCACTGAGCATTACAGAAACCTCAGCATCATAGGGCACAGAGCTGCCTCTCTGTGTTTGCCCTTGACAGGCACAAGGCTCTTGGTCAGAGATGTCTGGAGCACACAGTGTACTTCCAGCACGGAAAGAACACTAACAGCCCCAGTAATGAGACCTAAAAAGGTAAGCAGAGCAGAGAAGCTGCCATCCCTATCAGTGGCATGAAACAGCCATGTTTCATGGAGGTCTCTGTGGACTGAGCCTTACCCCAGTTAGGGAATAAAAGCCCAATTCACGAGGAAGTCCCTACAAACTGCCATGTGCTGTGCTGCTGAACCACATGCAGGAGAGAGCACAAGATGAAGCCAGGGGTTCTGAAGCCCTGTGACATGCAGCTGTCAGTGACACTGCCCAGAGCTCATGCTGTTAGTGGGGTGAGCCCGGGCACACTCACTGCACACACACACTGTTAGTGTGCTGGACAACAGTCCTGGCTAGGACTTGCCCTACTCCTACATTCACTCAGTGCCTGCCTGGCCCGATGCAGAAATCCTCTCAATGGGTGGTTTGGAGACACACGGCAGATCCCATTCAGCTTTCCCAAAGTTTTCAGGAGATTCCGGAGTGGCTGCAGAGTTTCTGCACTGCTCATTTTCCTGGTCTCCTCTGGCCTTGTTCATGTTAGCAGTACCTGCCTTCCTAGGAGTTCTGTCCCTGCCCTGCCTCTTCTTGCCCAGATCAGGACAGCGGTGTACCTTGGTTTCATGTGGCACTTCAGCTTTTAGCTCCTGTCCTTGCTCTAACTGGATTTTAGTGTCTGGGAAGACATCCCGCCGATCCAGGGCAACAACAGAAGGTTCATTAACAGAATCCAAAACATTGCCATTCTTTGCATGCACCTCTGGCACATGTGCAGGCAGCTCCAGGGCCCACAGCTCATCTAAAGCTGTTTCCACGCTTCTGCCCTGGGAGGAGAGAGCTGAGCTGTCCCCGAGTGCTCCCTGCTGATGCAGCTCTTTGGGTACCTGCCCCTTTAAAGCATTTGAAATGGGTACACTTGAGACTTTGGGGTCAGTTCTCTGCTCCTTCTTCTCAGTCTCTTTTGCCACGCCATACCCTAAGCCCTGTGCCTCCACATTAGCAGATCTACAGAGAAGCTCCACACTGGAAGCTGGCACAGCCTGGGAAGTATTTCTAGAAGTGTCAGGCTTTCTACTCAGCTGAACTAAGCTTGCAGAGGCCACCTGCTCCCCACGAGTAGCATAACCAGAGGAGCTCCGTGGTGGGGGCACAGGGACAGCTTGTGCTAAACGGGGCACAGGTGGAGGGGCAGCAGGATGCCCTGACAAAGGCAGAACTGCAGTGCCTTGTTCAATGCAGGGGTCTGCTGAGGGGACAGATGTTGGCACTGTCGAGTCCCTACTGTGACTTGCAGAAGGGTGTTTGGAATGGGACAGCACTGTTAAACTGTGAGGAGTGTTGCTGGAGTCTGTGTTTGCTGGACTGGGAACCGGTTCTAGGGAAGATTCAGAAATCAGAGACATAGTGGAACTAGTCTGCAAAAAAAGAGACAGAAGGAATAAGGAGAGCAAAAGGTAAAGACAGAGATAAGGAGAAGAAAAAAAGCACAGAATTAAGCATTATAACAATCATGACTTCCAAATCAAAAAGCCATGTTTCCCCAAAGATTTACTTCCAAGAGTAAGGAAGAAAAATGAGACAGCAAAGAACAGAACCACTATGACATTGTACCAATCTTCACAAGTTCTACAGCCACTGGGATCCTTTTCCTGTGCCCTCCTCCTCAGTGACAGCTCAGTGTTCACCTGTAGCTGTGATGAGGGCATGGCCACTGCCACTGCTGGGAAGCCAGCTCCAAACCCAGGAATGTCTCGACTGCGAATAAAGGTCACAATTAATGTACTCACAGTCAGACATGTAACATTTACATTCCAAAGCTGAAAAGAATTCAATCAAGGAACAGAACAAAGCATGACATTTTATTCTTGATACACTAATAAAATGCTCCAGTTGGCTGAGTTCATGGCAGTGAAAACAAAGCTTCAGGGCATTCGCAGCAATAGCAGATGACATGGGCTTTGTTCTGTTCCCATCACTAATCTCACCTTGGAAGTGACACACACTGAATCTATACAAGCCTGTCATTCATTCCATGCTCTTGTGAGCATTGCTTAGGTGGCAGATTAGCCTCTTCCCCTTAGGCCAGAGACTCTACATTGACATTGTAATAAAATCAGTATTAATTTTGATCAAAAAAAACATTCCAAAAAGAGCAACTAATACAGAGGGTTTGTGTTTCCCTGACTTACAGGGTCTTTTGAAAACAAAAGATCACGGGTCCTTCTTTCCCCACTTCCAGTGGTTCCTGACTAAACTCTAGGATACACAGTGGTGGTACTCCTTTTCCTTAGAAAGGGAGAATCAGAACAGTGACTTGGACAAGCTCACACAGCAGGTCAACCTAAGACCAAGACTCTGTCTTCTCAGTTTTAAAAATGTATCCACAAAGGATTTCCAAATCCAAGAGCTATCAAGACCCGCTCTGACTCTCAGTCATATTTTCCTAGGAAGCCTAAAGAAGTCAGATGCTGATGCTCTGAGCTGGAGGGGCACATAACTTCCTAAGCCACAAGTATGCTGTCTCAGTCTCCACTTACCTTTCTGAGATACTTATCATGAAAAAAATTATATCATTAACCAGAACATGCACAAAACCTGTCAGTAAATGGAAGAATAATAACCTTCAGCTGACCTGAGCTCCTGCCATGCTGAGGGGCCAGGATCTGGCACACACTCACACATTTGCAAAGTCACACCAGTATTGCTACAAGGAGACTGTGCTCAGAAAGGAAAGAGCAATAGGAGACCAAATTTCATTACAGACTGCTCTTCTCCTCAAGTAGCACAGCCAGGCCCAGAGTCACAGCAGAGAGGAACATGACTAGCAATTAAACTAGTATTAAAACTAGTATTAAAATGAGGGAATTTCCCAATAGTGCTCTCTCCCTGTATTTTGCCTAAGCTGGGTACACCTGCAAAAGTAACCTGGTTTGATGCTGTGCTTCACACTTGGTTTCTAGACTTCCTAAAATGAAGTAAGTAATTTTCAAGGCAAGAGTAACACTTTGCTCAAACATCAGTATTTTCAACATATTCAAGCCATACTAATTCCAAAATCAGAGCAATGGGTGAGCACTCAACAGCAACAGAACAGTTAACTACAAGCATCCAGCTATGAAGTGAGCAGGCATCACATTACACAGAAATGGCAGAGGGTAAAAAAACAAGTGCCTTAAGTAATCTCAGTGCCTGATGACTGATGAGCCAGATAATCAAAATCAAATGAGTTCTGTAAGCAAAAAGAAGGGGCAACAAATTAGGGTGAGCAAAATATGATAAAAGGGTAATGTATCAGCACATTTTACTCTGGGGCACAAGGCAAATCAAGCACCAGTGCCCTCCATTCCTCCCATCCCCATCTGCTGCAACTTCTACCAACTCCAACACATCATATTTGGGGTTTTTATCCTTTTTTCCTGGAGTCACACACAGGTCTGGTACTCGAACAGCAGTCTTCCATATTCCACCTTTGCAAGGACTGCCCTTCCCTCCCTTATATTCTGACACTGGTACAGACTAGAATACAATTTTACAGACAATTTAACACCCTCAGCTGGCACAAACAGAAGAGGTATAATCAAAAAGGACTGAAGGAAATTTGAAGCAACCTGAAGGACAGGAAAAAAGGAAAGTCAATGGCATCATTAACAAAAGGGAAATGATCACATAAGCCATGTTCTTTGTGCTCCTGGAAGAATGTTTAGGCACAGATGAGCTCAATGCCTCACAAAAATACCAATGCTGTGCTTAATAAAGCCCAAATCTTAAAATCTTGCTGCATTTCAATTTGGGCTCTGAGGTCAACTGAAAACTAAGCCAGGAAGGCAGGTGGTGCATTAGTCACAGCAGCTCATCTCTGTCACACAGGTTTTCCTGGAGATTCTAAAGCCTTTTCTCAAGAGTGCAAAGTACTGGAACACCCACACAAAAATGGCCACTCCTTGTATCTTGCCAAAGAAATCTGTGCTGGGCAAGGTCCTTCTCAGTTGCCTGGGAGCAAAGGCTGGGCCACACCTCGGGCTTGTTTCCTGATAAAAGTAGCTGGGGCACAAGGCCATAGTGCTCAGCTGCCACAGCACAGGGAAGGAGCAGGGCAGGGAATGCCAGAAGCACAAGTGGGAACTCTCTGCAGCTTCACAACACTGCAGTGTTTCAGCCAGGCTGAAGAGAGCTTGTGGCTACCCTGCACTACACCCTGGGACCTCAGAAGGAGAAAAAAGGCCACACTAAGGTGCCAGTATTTGCAACTGACTAAACACACACTACGGGAAGTTTAGAGAAAACACTGAGGAACTCCCAGATTCTCACCAAATTAGGTACATGTGCCAGGAATGCCAGACTGAATTCCATTCCAGCAAGCACAAAACAAGTGAAGCTTCTCAGAACCACTGCTCAGTGCTGAGTTCTGAACTCACACACTTGTCAAAATCCTGTGCTGACCTCCATGGGACCCACCAGGCACAGAGAGAACAGCGAACAGCAAAGCTGTCACTGAATGTTCTGCACCTCTCCTCACAAAACATTGCTCAGCTCTGGCTGCCCCACCTAACGTCATCCAGGAGGGGAAGGAGTTCAGCGCAGACAAGAGATCTCAAACATCCAGCAGAATCTTCCATATGGGGATAAAACAGAGAGTTAGGAACTAATTTAGGATTAGAAAGTCCTAAAGATCCAGTGTATTTGCTTTCACCACCTCTCTCAGAACAAATCCAAGTCAATAGTTCAGTCAGACTATAAGCAAGGCAGCTGAAAGTAGGAAGTGAGAAAATATTTTTCATTTTGCTGTGACTATAAGTAAATGAAATCTCATGAAAACAACCTCCACAGTTCGTCATCTAGTGCAGGAAAGGTAACATACCCACATGAAGGAAGTTATTCAAGTACATATGCTGACACTAAATTGTATTTGCCATCCTTTGCCCCCACAAGAAGCTCAAACTTTAATCCCATTTTGAGGTGAATAAGAAATTTTGTTTTAAGATAAAATTTTTGACGTCTCCTTCTGTCTGATGTAAGGGCTTCATTGCTCACACCACATGCCTGGAATATCCACTCTCCTCAGGGAAAGCATATCAGGGTAAAATCACACTCCAGAGAGGAGAGTCATCCCACAGAACAGAAGGGCCTGGTCTCTGTCAGTAAGCAGAGTGGTGTCCTATGCCTCTCTCCTTTTCATTAAGTTGTAGCACAGCAAAATAATTCACTCTGTACTGAGCAGTAACAAAGCTCATTATCTTTGGCAAACAGACAAACTGCAGAACTGAAGGAAAAACAGATCCCAGAACTGCCTTACCCTGCCAGTGATGAGAATTCATAGCAGTCAAGAACACCTACAGCACCACTCAGAAAGCACAAATACACCATGGGAAGTTTATCAGAGCAAACGTGAGAGGTAAAGGAGGCGTTCTGGAGACCAACCAAGGTCAGCAAATGAGGTTCACAGGCAAGAGAGACTGGGGTGGGTAGGGACAAGATAAAACTTGAAGCTGTTGTGACAGGGTACCTTAAAGTCAGAGAGAGATGCCATCAGCTCATCCAGTTCTCGTGTGGCTGAAGAAGCAGAAATCCGGGTCTGCTGCTGACTGGCGGTGACGCGCTGGGGGCTGCTCACCTCGCCCTGGCTCACAGTGATCGCAGGCCTGGCCGGGGGGAAAAAATAAAATCAAATCTTTGAAAGAGTGTGTTTAAACCTGGGAGGACACTCCTAGACTGGAAGTCCCACTGTTCCCACTGTAGGCAGAGCATGAGGAGGTTCATCAGCACAGCCCAGCCTGGCTCAGTTTCCCCAACACGTGCAGACCCTGCCTCACGTGTGCACACACATCCCATCCACTAAGAAACAGATGATGCCTTAACATTCATGTTGTCAGACAGGGGTATTTGTGGTCAGCTGTGAATCTGAGCTTGAACAGTCCACCTCTTATGGATGACTCAGGCATTTTTTCATCCAGAAGTAGATTAAAAAGCACCAGCATCTTCATGCACCCTCCTGACTTCTGACCCTTCAGACAAAGCCCATCTTCTATCCGTCATTCTCCTGCAGCAGCTGCCCCTACACTACAGTCACCATTCCCCCAGGAGCCCATCCCACCCCACCCAAGCCTGCAACCACCCAAACATTACTCACACTGGACTTGGCACGGAGCTCTCCAGCTCATCCAGCAGGCTCTCCACACTGGGACGCACATCTTCGATCCCACGCGCACCATTTCTCTTTGGCTTTTCTTTAGTTGGGGGTGCAGCCTTCCCTCCCCCTGAGCTGCTGTTCTCTGGGACAACATAGTGAGGCCCAGCCACGTTGGGCAGTGATGGGCTTCTGCCAGCCTCATCTGAAGAAAGAGGAGCAGAAAAGAGCCATTCAGAGCCCCGTTCCACACACACACACACTAATCACAGGCAAGAACAAAAACTTGTCCAGAAATCTTGTGGAACATCCATCTTCAAGGATATTAAAAACTTAACAGTGCAAGCACCTGAGTAACCTAACATAACTTCAGAACTTTAGTTAGAGGCAGTTTTCAAGTTGGCCTTGCATTGAGCAGGGTGCTGCAGCTCAGACCTCAAGAGATCCCACCCATACTAAATGAATCTTTGATTAAGGGCTGGAGGGGTCTCCCTCACTAAGGATGTTGGAAAGAAAAAGCAAGCTACTATTCTGAAAATTAAACTATCCACTCATACCAAATGTCTTCCTACTCCTTACCTGCTGTGAAGCCAGTGGCAGGAGTGTGTTGAACAGCATTCAGTTCCAGAAGGAGTCTGTCCAGTTCTGACAGGTTGCTGCCCAGAGAGGAGCTGGTCATTGTGGGAGATGGTTCCGAAGACTTCTGCTTGTTTGGGAAACTGAAGATAAAAGGGAAATGTGAAACTTGTGTGTCAAGATACAGCAGGATAGAGGGAAACTCATTAGGTTCCCAAAGTTTACACATGTGCTGTGCTCTTTTCAGGCTGCTGCTTTTAGCTCTGGGGGGAAAGAAGACATGTGCTTTGTGACACAACTAAACACAGCCACTGCTATTCCTGTAAATTACAAAAATAGCACTGATGGACAGGGCCTCTGATTTTAGGACTATGTGCTGCCCAGGCCTGTAGGAAAGAGTTAACTGTCTGTAGATCCAAAATGCACAGAACAGCAGCACAACCATTAGCTCACATACAGGAAAATGACTTGTTTCTGCTGACACCACACCAAGCAGCAACATCCTCCTCCCTGAGCGAGGGAATGCAGGGCTAGCACAAAGTGGAGACAGAGGCAAAGCACAAACCTCAGGTTATTAGCAGAAACTGAGAAGCAGCAGGATTATGTCATGGCCTCTTGCAACACTCAAGGTCTCCCCAAGTCCTCACATCTTTAATGTGGGGAACTCTTAACAAATTTTTAAGTAACTTGGTATTATTTTCTACTGTGTTAAACACACATGCATGTATAAAGCACTGGCTGTAAGTACTGCTAGTCTTATATGGGTGATCCCATTTACCCTACACAATTGTAAACTATTTCAAAGCAGAACTTCACATCAATGCAGTGATTTTTCTAGCAGTTACACTGCAGTAAGAGTCTTTCCATTGTCAATGGCAGGAACATTTTTTTATCCTGGTTTTACAAATAAAGAAATAACTTATAATGCTCTAGAGGTTCTTATTTTATCAAAAAGATACTTTCCAAATCCAAAATAGGAACTTCTGCCTTGTGCACAGGACCACATTATGCTCAAAAAGTTAGTATCTAGCAGGTTAAGGATTCTGACACCTTTAACACCAGTAACAACTATGAATTCCACAACAGAAGTTATCCTTCTCTTCAGACTGAAAAACAAAATCCACAACTGCAATCTGAGGAGAACATACTTCATGCTGAACCAACACACAAGCTACAATTCACACAGGAACCAAGTCATGCCAGGCCCTTGTTCAGGAGGACTTATGGCTGTAATTACCTTCATTTCATACTAATTGCATGCAGTCCTCTGAAAAAATTGCAATTACTGTCTCCATTGGGCCATCTCTGGTTAGGCTGCCCAGAAAGGATCTGAGCTCTACGCAGAATTAGTTCTGGTTGGAAGCAACTTCCTGCTCAGCAGAAAGAGCTGGCATGGTTAGATTATGACTCCAAAGAAACATCAGCCTCCAAGTGTAACAAAGTGAACTTCTGAGAGCCCGTGCATCACTCATCCCTATGTCAGCAGAAGGGTCTGTCCTACTGTACAGGCTACTCCTCCAACCTCTCAGAGTGAGAGCAGCTGCCTTTGCAAGTGTAAACTTGTTATCTATCAATCACCTATTGGGATGGAAGTTTTAAGAAGTCTGAATTTACCTGAAAACCCAAGTCTTTGCACATCCCTCCAGGCCACAAGTACTGAGTTCCCAGGGAAAATCACCCAAAGGCCATCCACCTCCTAAAGAACTTTCAGGAGCTGTTTAACAGGGGGATGGATTTGTCACTTGTGTCTGGATCATATCCTTCACAACATAGTCCAGATCCTGCTCTGTCTGATGGATCCTTAACCTCTTGCAGCTGAGCAAGTCAAAGGGCCAGGTCAAAGTCACAGTGGCACGTTACAAAGGAGGCAATCAAAGCTGACACACAGCAATGAAACACACATGGGGAGCAGTGTTTGTTTCCACTTATAGAAGGCAGCTTGAGCCTCAGCAGGCTCAAGTTCCTAGTCAGGTTTATCTCTTAAAAGGGACAGGATACCTGTAGACGTGCTCCTCTTCACTGGCACGGGGAGAGGGAGAGCTGAGCCCGTCTCTAGGAACGGAGGCACTGGAGCTTTTGGCACTAGAGCTGTATATAGGAGACTGGGACTGAGGCTGTGGAAACAAGATTTGCATTGGAAACAGAGAACACAAAGCAAATATGTACACTACTGCAAACCCACATATCGACAGGGCAGAACAAAGCCCAGCAGAACAAAAAAACCAGATCTGCTCTTTAGTCAGTCTCTATCAGGTGAGCTGCACCAGGAACAACAGTTCTTCCCCTGCTTCAGACCTGCCTATGAGTGGCAGCTTTGTGCTGGAAACCCCCAGTCTGCCTTCCACAGGCTCAAGACAGATGACTAACACTAATCTCATCACCGCCATTTTGGCAGCACAGTGACAATGGCTCTCAAATTCTTTTCTGCCATTTGTTCCAATCAGTTAATTCTAATAAAAACTCCCACCTCCCTCCATTTCCCACTCTGTTCATTGCCAAATCCATCCTCGCTTCTTCCTATTCCCTCCTTGCTTTCCTGAGAGGTCCTGCACCCCTCCGAGCCGTGCCCATCCACTCACCTGCTGGTGGCCGTATCGGGATGTGCTGGGCTGCCACTGGTCTAAGGGGTCGATCACGGTGCCATTCAGGGCCTCGTTGGAAGGTGGTGGGGGCACCGGGGGTGGCACAGCAATCTCCTGGTACGTGTGGTTTCCAGTTGGGTACGAGTAAGGAGTTTCCTCCGTGAGAAACACGGGTCGTTTGGAGATATGCGAGGTGGTGGATTCCAGATCTGCCAGCAAGGCGTCTGCAGGAAAGCAAAAAAAACCCAACAAAATGGTAAAAGCCTGGACTACAGCTTTGTCTCTTTCTTCTCATTCAATGTATCCATACCAGAAGTTTTTTGGGAAGACTTTTCATCCAGAGTAATCTACCAAATGCCCTGAAAAACACTACTCAGGAATGAACGAGTTAACCAAAGTTCTTTCCAAAGAAAACACCAAGATGTAACAAAGCAGCCAGAAAAGCTGTGTCAGTCTCAGATTTTTGCCTTAACTGGAAAAACGCCCAACAACAGGGACCCGTAGTCTCACTGCACCCTGCAGAAGTGCAACCTAGGCAAGCCTGTCCAGAGATCTACTCCAACAGGATATTGACACAGACTAATTACAGGCCCCACATCATCACAGAGTCATTTACTGCGGCCGCAGGCGCTGCTTTCTGCAGGAAACAAGATCTCAGAAGGTGTTTTCTCCAGAGCCCAAGGTAGTGGAAGAAGCACAAAATTTCAGGTCAGTCCATCAGTGCAGCAGGAGTACGTATTTCAGTTTTCCTAACAAAAATCCCTCTCAGTACATCATACAAACAGTTAACAAGTTCCAGTTTCCAGAGGCTGCCAGGTAAACGCCATTTCTTCTGGAAACAATTCTTAACTAGCTGGGTGGAGACTGCTCACAAATTCCTCAAGAGAAGAAAACTTCCACCAGCTAGAAACACTGTCACTCATGCCAGGCAGAGGACCCACATCACACAGTTAGCCCTTCTCAAAAGTCTTAAAGTCCCATCAGAGATGAGGCATAAAAAGGCATTCCCAGCTTTCTGGATTTCTCCCTACAAATGTATCCTCCACCCATTCCCAATCCTGCACTCCTGTGTGGTGACTCAAAGGCAAATCCTTCCAGCCTGTGAGCCCACCCTGCAGAGCCCATTGCAGTCCCTGTGGGGGGAACTCCAGTGAGTGCCTGCAGGTCGGCACTGCACTCACTTTCCAAAGAAAGCCTCCCTGGCTGCGTGCCTGGCTTTCCACTGGGGCAGCAGCAGCAGCACACACCTCTGCCAGGCTGCTGGAGGGGAGTCAGTTCACTGGGGGCATCGGCACTCTCCATGGAACAGCATCAGGACATGCCTGGCAGGTCCCTTGGGAGATGTGGAATTCAGCCAGAAAACAGCAACACACCTTCAGCAGAATCAGGAGGGGACACTCTGTGAACCCCCTGGATCTCCCTCCCCCCTGTGCAGACCCAGCTGTCCTCAGAGAGTGTCACAGGCCCCTTCTCCAGCACACAGCAGGTACCTGACGCTCAGGTTTGGGGCACAGGGGCTCAGCCTGAGCGAGGCCATCCTGCAGTGTCCCCCGGCAGGTCACAAGGAGCTGGAGCTGGCTGGTGGCACCAGAATAGCAACTGAGCAACTGCCCGCACTAATGGCTGCCCACAGCTCCCCGGGCAGCACCTGCCAGCCCTGAGCCACTTCCTGAGCACTGCACTCCACAGCAGCCAACGCACTTAGCAAGCCTTCAAAACATGTATTAGAAGAGGCCAAATAATTGCATTATAAGATGAGATAGGTGCCGCTTTTATAGTCACTCTTTCCAAAGAAACCAAAGCATCGTAGAAGAAAAAATAAGCAGTCCTGCACTCAAAGAGCAGAATACGGCCATTAGCAAATTAAATACTGTGTTAAATTATTTCCATACACCTTTCATTTAGTTGAAAAGACGCTCCAAACCATTAAAGTCACAGGATCTATCTTCCTAAAGGGACCAAAATATCCCAGAAGCAGATTCTCTGAAGGGAAACAAGTATTCTGCAGCTGGGGAAAAATTAACTGAATCTTCTTTTCAAGCAAAAGAACAGCTGGTGGATTCCAGAGTGAAAGGCACATACCTCCAGGGAACTGCCGATGAGCTGCAATTCCTACAGTCAGGCAGGTCCTGTGACTGGAGGTTTCACACACACAACCTCCCAGAGAAGTGCTTTCCGAGAAGGAGTGGTTTTTGCTTCTCTCCTCCAATGACAAAGACAAATCAAACTCCACCAGGAAGTGAAAATCCCGTGAGGGTGTTGGGCTCTTTCGGCCCTGCAGAGGGGACGCAAACCATTTTTCCACCCTCCACCTCCAGCCCTCAGTGCAGGACCGGCAGCTGTAACCATCTCGCCACAGAAGCTGCCCCGCTCGGCTGCTCTCCGTGCCGATGATCCATGGACGGACACCCGCTGCCTTTTGCTGATGGCACACAGCGAGTTCGGCTACGCGCACCCGTTTACTTTACAGGTCTGAGGAAGAAGGGAGGTCTTGGAAATACCAGGAGCACTGAGCCCTATGGCTGTGAAGGAGTTAAGATTAATGATTAACTTCCCCCATACCCTCCCCCTTCCTGACTTGAGCAAACAAGGCAGAGCCGAGGAACGGAAAGCGGAGGGAGGAGAAAAGGCCGGAGAGGAATCACTCGGTTACTCAAATCAAATTCCAACTTTACAAGTGATATCGAAGCAGCCGCACGAAGGCACCACCTCAAGCCGGCGGCACAGGAAAGGCGCTCACACACCGGTTTCCCGATGCAGAAGGACCTCTCTTTGTGCTTGCTCGCCCCCAAGCCCTGCGAACCCGCGTCCTCCCTTCCCTGCGCCCCAGCCACGACAGAGGGAAGTCTTCTCCATTCGCGTCCCTCCCCGTTGCTGTTTCCGATCCAGTCCCATCAGCAACCACAGCTCCCTGAAACTCTGCTGAAATGGGAAATTGCGCCCGTTTAAAGGGCCCAACACCAGCAGCAGAACGTTCCCGGCGAGGGCAGGGTGAGAGTGGCAGTGCCACCGCCCCATCTCAGGGGCATCACCCTGCCAGAGGGAAGCGCCTCGCCAGTCCACAGGCACGGGCTGCAGGGCGCTCCCTCGGAGGGCAGCCCAAGGAGCTCCGCAGTCCAGAGCGTGACCTGCGGCAATTATTCAAAACTCAACCAAAAATTAACCAAAGGGATTAGCATTTTGTTAGCACTTCATCCTAGGAGTTCCCAAAGCACCGTGCATTCATTTAGGATTTGTGCAACTACCAGACAATGTGAGGTAAGAGATGAGGGGAAAGAATGCAGATTTATTAATGGAAAAAGATGCATCGCTCTCTCTTTTGCAAAAGGGACCAGCATCTGTAACCTGATGAACTGTGACAAGGATGCTGTGCCTTGTGCAGTGCTGCAGCTCTCATCACGGCACTGAGTGCACTACAGTGGCCCTCCTTAAGTGGAATATTAAATGCTTAAATAGAAATATTAAAGTCTCAATCGATTTACTGGGTAATGAAGTGTTCCTGCCCAAGGTGACTCCTGAGGGACAGTGCTGCAGGACCCGTGAATCAGCCAGTTAGTCCCCACAACCCGCGGGAAGCAGCGGACCGGGCCACCTCAAGGCAGCGACTCGGGCCAGCGCCCACCGGCACCATCCATCAGAGGGCACCACCAACACCCTCACAGGGACAGAGCGACGAAACCCACGGCAGTGCCCAGCCTGGCAGTGCCTTCACCTCACCTGTTCGGCCCCGCAAGGGCTCGGAACCCGCCCCTGTTTTAGGCACACACGAACTCTCGGCGGTGCCACGTGTGCTGCACCTCCCCACGAGACGCGCATCTTCTCAGCAGCTACCGCCCAGCGCTCCGGAAACAGCCACACACACTGACCGCACCGCAGCCTCACCGCTGCCCCCAACACTCCCTGAACGCTGCAACACGGCTCCTGGAGGCAGAACCTCCCACGGATAAAGACCACAGATTTACTTATCTCTACAGAACAGATTTAACCATTTTGTGACAGTAAAGAAAACCAGACAAAGTTTTCAGTGGACCTTCAAACCATTGCTCCTCCCTAGGATCACCCCTCTCTCCCCTCCCACCACTACAACAAGCCACTAACACAACCCACAGACAAAATGGCAACTCACAGACGTGCATGGAGCAGAACCACTCCAGTTCCCAAAGACTCGGTAGGGCTCAGCTGTGCATGGTCTGTGCATATAGAAATCTGTATTTTCCACTCCCTTAGCAGGGTGCTGCTCAGGAGGATGCAAAAGGGATACCTGCTAAAACCACCAACCTGGCCACTCCTGCTTACCATGGCTACTCTGGAGCAGTCACACAGGCAATAAAACCCGAACTCACTGTGCACTGCAGCACAGAGCATCTCAGCATGTGCACAGCTGGTGCTCCACGGGCTCAGGTAACCTGGCCAACCATCTAGGAAAGCTGTGTAAAAACATGAAACAGAAGGACAGAGTCTTCCCTCCACTGGGCAACCCAAAAATTACATATTCAATTGAAATCACATTTAGGCCTGAGGGCTACTCAAACCACATCCTCCCCAGTATGGGAGGACACTGCTGTTTGCATTCAGGTGTTTTTTCTACACAGATTTTCCTGTGGAGGGACAATTAAAGAATGACACTAATGATACTACATTTGACACCTGTACCACTATAAAGCACTCCAAGACACCTGGAGGTCCAGGGACACTATTTTTGCTCCTCTCTCCCTTTCCTTATTTTGCCAGAAATCATTATTAACTATGAGGTCCTTGGGATTCTGGTCTACAAATCCCCCACATCACTCTGCACATACATCACTCTGCCCTTTAATACCAACTGCATTGCTTCAGGATAATTCCCAGCAAAAGCCAAAGCTCTGCTCGTCATTTCAACAGCTCAGGACAAGAACTCTCACACTGATGTCCAATGCATTGAACCACTCAGAAAATATCCCTTCTACCACCAAAGCAGCAAGATGGAAGAGCAGGACAAATCCTTAGGCTAATCCCCATTTATTTACCAGTTGAAGCTGCCCTGAAAAGAGCAAGTTCTGTTGTGCGCATTCCTGTGCTATCTCCCCAGCCCACACCTCCGTGGGCCGAGGAAGGCTCACACATTCCAGGGGCTCCAAGGCAGGCTCCTTCGCCACTGCTGCGTGTCAGCACTCGCCGGGCTGCAGATGCAGCATCCTGCAGCAGGAGCGGCCTCGGCACAGCCAGGGGCACATTCTTCAGCTTCCCAGAGCCCGGCTCTGGCTGACAAAGAGCAGCAGCAGCAGCCTAGGGAGCAGCACAGCGCTGCACCACGGTCTGCAACAGCAATGGGCAACACCGGGGCACACATCAGCACCCCTCTCTAGGAATATGAGCTGCACTCAGCCCCCTTAAAAAGGTCAAGTTACTAAAAAGAAAAGTATATATTTATATATTTAGATGTATCTTCTCATGCATATCAAAGCATACTTGGTTCACTTCCCCTTTCCTGTGCATCTCAAAAATGCTCCTGGATTAAGGTGACACAGTGAAGCAGAACACATCATGGACTAGGAAAAACCTACATGACAAGGCATTGATAAATTCACATTTGCCAACAGACATCAAGCAGCTTTTCAATGCTAATTTTTCCTCAAGCAGTAAATAATTTTCCACTATTCATAAGCCGTTTAGAATTTATCTTTTGCTTTTCTTTTTTTTTAAGTGAGGCGATTTAGAGAAATCTAAATTTGCTTTCCTGTGGAGAAAGGATTTCCATATGCAGTTCATCTCTCTCAGCAACTGAGGATTATTAAGCCATGCTGACACAGCAAATCACAGCATTATCAATAGAGTGAGTAGATCAAAAGGATAGTGGTCAATTTTCTTCCACATCTCATCTACTGCTGGGGAGGAAATGGAAGTATAACTGAAGCAAGATACTTCAAATGCCTCAGATATCAGCCTTTCATTTTCAACAGCTGAAAGCCACATCTGCACATGTATCAAACCACATGCTGCCTTGTAGCTCTGCTTCTTGCATGGGACATCTGGAAAGTGAGTAGCACTGGAGACAGGATTCCTCATCCAGCCACCACACAGAGCAAATGCATTCAGCCACAGTCACATCTCCCCCACATCTCTGGTGACAGCTCAGACACAGCACACTGGGGAATCAGGATGAGATGTCTGAGCACAAACTACAGCATTTTCTCTACTGCAGCTGCATAGAACAGGTATCTGCACCTCCCCTGTTTTCCCCTCTGCCTCTATTTTCCCAAATAAGTAGAACTGCTACAAGTTTTCTTGGCATAGGCAGCAGAAGATTCCTAGAGGACTGGCAAGTAGAAATAAAAATCAAGATACCCAAGGGCAGCTCTAAATGAGGACATGGACTTTACATGCTAATCATGTCTCACTCAGCATAAGACAAATTGCAGACCTCTCCTTTGCAAAATCACACATCATTCTCCAGCCCTTTTTTCTTAATACCTTCAAGATGCTGAATTAAAATCCTTGATTTGTGCTGTCCCTAAGAGAATAAGGGGAAGAGAATTGCATCTCCAGAACTGAAGTTTGAGCTTGCAGCTTCATCTGAGCCATCTCTTTGCAAAATCCCTGAATGCAAACTTTAAAATTCTCATTAGGCTCAAGTAAGTCTTCTCCCCCCCAGCTCCAGGAGTAAATGCAGCTCCAGCTCACATATAGGGAGACAGCTCAAGGCAGTAACCCAATCCCTGGCATGACAGTTTTATGTTGTGAGTAACTGCAGAGGAATGGGGAGCCTGGGTATATTTATCCTATTAAATAGCCTTTCCAAAGAAATATTTGCAGTGCTCCGCAAGACCTGCAGCAAGAAGACTTGCTGGAGCCTTGCTGTAGGACTTCTCACTGCCCTGGAGTTTGACTGCAGAAGGTGTGGGAGCCCCAAATACTGATGGCAGGAATTCCCATTTTGATTTTTTTTCCAGTAAAATGGAAGTGCTTTATCAGAAATAGGAAATTCATGAACAGGTAAAGGCAGGCATTGACTTCCAGGTAAAAGAAATTTATTAACAGGTTCCTAAGGCATTATATTCTAATCAATGCTTTAAAATGCAAAACGATCAGAGACAACTAAAGCAATCTAATACAAAGGCTACATTCAAAATGAGACCTTAAAAAACTCAAAGTGCAATTAGATGCTCTTAAAATCCTCAAGATCTCCAGTTCATGTATATAGAAAGCATGTAAAATAGCTTGGCTTACTGTGTAAAACATTTTGAGGAGATGACATTTAAAAGTTTTCCAAAATTTAACCTTTAAGAAGGTGGTTAGAGCACAGGACACATAAAAACTCACAGCTTTCTTGTGAAGCAGGGGTAGATTGTTATTTAAGATATACAACAATTCAAGGCACAAAAGATAAGTCATTTTCCAGACCTGGAAACAACTGCTGGAGTATCAGTACAGAGCAGCCACTGGGATTTTTACTTCACGTTGCCCAGACTTGCCAAAGAAAGTTCAGATTGCATGGTCAGTAAAATCACTCAGCTCTTTCTTTAATGTACTGATGTTTAAAGCCTTGTGCTTTCTCATTATCAAGGTATTGGTGCAAGTCATGCCTTGTGTCACTGCTTAACAAAGAGAATGCCCAAACTAATATCAATATGTGGTATGGTAAATTATAGTAAAGGCAATAGTCATTAAAATTTTGAAGCTTCTCTGTACTCTCAGACCAAAACTGCCCATTAAAATTAGCAAAGCTTTGCATTTGTAGCACCGATTTACAAACTGGTGTGGGTGCTCCTGAAAAGCTTAACAGCAAAGGCAACCACCCAGCAGCAGTTATGCCTGGCTGCCCCAGGCTGCAGAGACACTGGGCAGGGAGTCACTGTGACAGCCAGAGCTGCTGCAGGAATCAGGTGGTGGCAGCCACTGTGAATCCCTTCTGTGCCATAACTGGGGTACTGACAGCCAAACCAGTGAGCCTTGCCCAGTACAGCAGCCCGTGCACCCAGCTCTGACCACTATCAGCAAATGTCTAAACAAAGACAAGACACTGCAGTGTGAGATGTGGTCTGCATGAGCAGCTGCAGCAATGACTGTGGCTTCCTTTCCCAACCACTGAGACCCAAGCTGGAGAGTTTATTCCAGAGCTTGTGGCCAACTTACTGGTCACAACTAACGTGCACTACTCCCACCCCAAGCCTGGGATTGTAAAGAGTGTGCAAATACAGCCTGTAGAAAGCAATTACAGAAAGAGTTTATCAGTAACTGCTCACTGCACATTTGGGGATGACCTGCAAATCCCTGGAGTGCTCTGGCTGTAGTTCCAGCAGAGCTGACAGCATCATGCACTGCCAGTGTAAGGGAAAGGCCCAGGGATCCCTCCTTCCCCAGCAGGCAAAGCCAGGCTGTTCCTGTAACCTGCCCTGCTGATCACCAGACACTTTCTAAACTGATTCAACTTACTAATCAAACAAAAGTTTGTTGAGGTATTGGTTTGGGTTTTTTCAGATAAACTCATTAGGTTTCTTGGAAGCACAGTTCCAACTTTCTATGACTTAAGTAGCTTTTAGAAAATGTATTAAAAAGACCAATGCCAGAATTGAGCCCTTATTCAAGTAAGTGAATACAACTTCTGCTTTAAATGGGAAATGCTCTACTTTCACCTTCACAACTCAGGCCAGAACACAAATTGTAAATCCAGCCCATCCTGCCATTAGCTGAAAGAAATCACCTACCCTGCTGTCAGATTCCCATAATTCATCTGCAGCTCAGATGCAGACCAGAAGAAAAAGGCAGTCTGAAAAGATGCAATCAGCAGACAGCTCAAAGAGAAATGCTCTTAATTCTGGAGACATCCCTCACCATCACCTGCTGCTTCCACCTGAGCCTACACTGACATTTTATTTTGGCTTTCAGCCCCAGAATTGTGACATGGCTCAGTCCCTAAGGCTGCACATGCTATGTAGCCACTGATGCTCTCATTTGTGCTGCTGAGCTTAAGAGTGAGCTTTTGACAGAGACTCCTGACCATAAACTGAAGATAAACCAACTCTGTATGCTACAGAAACCCAACAGAAGCCATCGTGTGAGCTCAGACCTTCCACCAGAACCCTCTGATGGGCAGGAGGGCCATTTGTGTGTGGGTGTGCTGAAACCCATTAACGTCACCACTAGATCCTTCCTGGGACTGCCCCATCACTTCCTTGTGAATGAATCCATTTCTGTGACAGGCAGAGCTGCAGGCTCAGCAGTGCTGGATCTGTCTGCAGGATGAGGGTGCTGGAGCACTGGGCAGATCCTGCAGTCAGCAGGTCCCTGTGCAGCCCAGCAGCTGCAAGGCTCTCAAGGGCACAAGGACACTGCAGGAAAACCAGCTGACCAGTTTGCAGCTTGACACCAGCAGTCCCTAGGAATCACAACCCCATTCCTTGAGGGAGCAGCTCAGATCCACCTCTTGTCATCTTGGAAGCAACAGGCTGGGAAATCCTTCGGCTGCTGGCCCCGTTCACATCACCAAGCTGGCAGGGAGGTAAGCTAATCTTAACTAGTTCCACAGGGCATGGGATCACCAACTCAGCATGCTGGCTGAGAGACACTGCAAGTGCTTGAAAGATTGAGTCAGCGTAGTTTCCTGCACGAAACAATACAAATCCACAGCACTCCCTGGCCTGGAGTCCAAGTTGTGTGAAGGAACCACAAGTGTTTTTCCTGTAGGACCAAAATTTTTCCACTTAGCTCTATGAACACTAAAGTAGACTCCAGCTTAAAATGGGTGAGACAAATGAACCACCACCTACAAAAGAGAAACATGTAGTTATTCTGCCTTTCTCCAATTTCCTGATCAAAACTTTCATCCTCTTTCCTCTGTCTCAGAATAGTTCATTAGATGGCAGAGATAATGCAAGTCCTACGAGGTACATAACTGCTTTCATGGTCAGATAAATATTCCTCAATATGTCACAAGTGTGCTGAGCATCCTCACACTGAAAGTGATTTGTGCTTTAAGTCTCTTCTCCCTTCAAAAGGGAAAATGCTCCAGAGAAACAGAACACAGTTTGAATACGTTTTTTTAGTTTTCAGACAAAAAGCTGCTAAAACCAAGTGTAGTCTTTTGAAGCTCATCAAATTAATCTCAGCTGTCCACTCCACTGTCTTGCCTATCACATTCAAAAGCTGGCAGCAGAAACACCAGGAAGAACAAACTCCTACTGGCCCTGAAGATCTAAGGACAGCATAGAGGAAAGCAGGGCCATACAAATCCAGCAAGGCTGGCTGTTGTATTCTTCACCTGCTGCCTCCAAGAGGAGCACTCGAACTAAGCAGCAGCACTGTGACAGCTACTTTCAGAGGCTGCTCCCTCCCAAAGGTGTGTCCTCACATTTATTTCTCATTTCCAGAAGTGCTGGATCAGGGAGGAAGGGGAGGGAAGGGTTTTTTCCTGCCACATACAGCAGCATCTTTTTTATAGCATGGCTTTCTCCACATTTGAAGTGAAAAGAGACATCTTCTATTTACTTCCCTCTGTTTATAGTCCTGAGCAGCAAACAGCTCATGCCAAGAAAAAACACCCTATGCTAAGACTGGCTGCCTAAAACTGAATTCATGTTCCAGCTTATGAAACAAAGAAATGTTTTCAGTTTCACAGCTACCAAAGGCTCCTGAGAATGCCAGATCCAGCTACACAAGCTCTGAATGCCTCCAGAGATTCATGGTTGTGTGAAGCGAACAGAAAATAATCTTTTACTTGGTTCCTTTCTACCTAGATCCACACTGGACTGTCAGAGTCCTGAATAACAGGAAATCATTTCCAAAGCTGGATAAGCACAGTCAAAAAATTCTTCCACTGCTCCATGAACAATCTTCAGGACAATGAGGAAAAGTTTGTCAGGGGTTTGTGCATCACAGCTGCAGCACATCCTGTGACACAGCGCGTGCAAAAGCTCAACTGACCTCAGTGTTTGCACAATACTGAAGAGCACAAAGCTGGGCTCTGCCTCACTGGACAGAGAGGCTGGAGATTGCACAAGAGATGTATCACAAGGTGATCCACAGACCTCTTCACACAGATGTAACCAGCCTTACCCAGTACTCCAGCTCCTGACCTCCAGGGACTGCTATGATTTAAGTACCACTGTCTGTCCTCAGATGACTATCCCACCCACAAGTTACAGCATTTATCACATGGAAGCCTTTTTCAGTCTCAGCTGCCACAGCTCCACACCCTAAACCTAAATTTCCACGTATTCCATTCTGTGTTGATAGAACTGGCTGTTCTCTGCAGGCAATAAAAGCCTGCAGCCACTGCACCTGAATCCCAACGAGGCTCACAAATCAGAATCCTCACCCTAACATTCACACTTCCTTGACAGCACAGAAGAAATGTACCTTTTCAGAAACGGAGAACTGAGATGCAGCCCTGAACAGCCCAATATAACATGGCAAGTCCCTATTATATCAGAACAGAAAGCAAATCTGACTCTCAGACCCATACCAAAAACATTTAAGTTGGAATTTCTCAGCCTGAATCTGCAGTCTGCTATGAGCTCCACCTGCCACCAAGTCTTTTGTCAGAATCCTCTCCCTTTGGAAGCAAACTGACTGGTGTTCAGCAGGCAGTTATAGCTGTAAAAGATCACAAGGAACAACTATCTGCACAAATTAGAGAGTCTCCATTTCTCTCCCTGTGTGTCAGCTGTGAAATTGGAAACAGCTTTGGGCTCCAAGGAGGGTAAGTACAGCCTCTGACAGTCTTCTCCTGGAGTGGCTCTTCTTATGCAAGATCTATTTCTGATCTCTGCCTGACACCAAACACATCCTCAGGCATTTCCTGGAAGTCCCAGACAAAGGCAGTAGCAAATGGCCAATCCTCACCCAACTGTCTCTTGGGAGGGAGGTGAGTTGGCTCAGACTAAAACCATGACATTGCTCTGTACAAACAGGAATGAAATGGCACCCTGGCCAGTTTGGTGGGAGAAACAAACTGGAGAGAGTGTAAACATTTTATACAAACAACTAAACAGTTAACACCTCACTACTGACATGGGCTAGATTTTAGCCAACATTCTAGATGGGAAAAACAAAATTAATAAACCCAGAAACACTAGTAACCAATACACTGTCTTTTTTTAGTCCTTTATTTATCCTTATGCATGCAAAATATTAAGTTAACCCTTCTCATGCATGTCATAGGAATTTTCGTTTGCTGCTGGCTTCCCCCGAAAGTTTCTAGAAGTCCAACAAGATTTGATCTGCTCTCCTCTGCCAAAACAAAAAAAAATATTCATGAACACCAAACAAGCAGCCACTGAACTGACCCCTCAGGGAAAATTTGCAGGGCCAAGGCCTCTGGACAAAATACCAACTCCCTTGTATTCCTACAGGAAGAAGGGCTCAGCCAAGCCAGCTATCTGAGGAACCAGACCCTTCCTGCTGCACCAGCGTGCAGCTACTCCGCAAGCACTAGGTCAAAACACGGCGCTGCCACACCACAAACGTCTGACAAATCTGGTGCAAAGGAGATCCCCACTAGACAAAAGAGGCCAAGGATGGGAACAGAACCAGCAGGAAACAAGACACAGCTCTAGTAAAGGGAATAAACAGAAGCTCAAGGCTTGAGTGCAGAGGTGTGCAGAACCCAGCTACAACAAGCAACCCTCTACATGCCCACTGAAAAGAGGGTAAACAAGGGCATTTTTTAAGCCCTGCATTGGTATTTGGTTGAGATTTGTACAACTGAAAGTTGTCATAAACAGCACTGTGGTTACAACAGATGCTGATCCAGAACTGGATCACTCTTCCAAGCAGCTTCTAAGCAGTAGCTTAGTGTGAAATCAACAGTGGCAAATCACAACGTTGTGAACATGAAGCAGCCGTCTCCAAATCTCTGTGCAAGAGCAATCCTGGTGTGTTTGTGCTCCAGAGCCCTCAGGTGGAGATGACAAGTGTGGGGGTTTGACCCCTCAAGGGGACCCCTCACAACAGCTGTAGAGCACTTGTCTACTTGGAGATGATAATTTGGTAAGTACAGATTCTAACTCATCTAGGGAAGGAAAACAAGTTAATCAGGGTTTACAGTGCAACAGAGCACGGGAGTTCCACTGGACAGTGAGCACCCTGGAGTGAAGGATACAGTTTCATAAGATGCAGAAAGGCAAATTAACAGCTCACCACTGCCAAAAATGGAGAGGTTTTACTCCCTCTCCCAGACATGTGCTGCTGCCACTTACTTGTGCAGGCACTGGCTCTCACAAGACCCGTCTGTGAAGCAGTCCAGCAGAATATACACCCAGTCAAAAAAAGCTGACTGTCTTCTTTTGGGTCAGGGAAGAGATGAGCACAACAGTCAGCAAGAAGGGCTGTGTCCAGTCAGACACCCCAGCAGCACACAGGTAACCACAGTCAGCAACAACACTGCCTGTGATCCCTGCGATCCTCTCCATCTGCATATGTAAAAATGGGTTTGGACACAGTTGCAGACAAAAATACTGTCAGAGTTTGCACATTCCAAGTTAATTAGCTGCCTTTTTAAAAGTAACAGAAACAGGAAAGCATGTGGACCCTATTACCAATAAAGGGAAGAGTAGGATTTGCATGGTTATGCAATAATAGACATCGAACTTGAGGGGAAAAAAAATAGCATCTTTTAAGCTGTGGAAATCCTATCCCAAGCAGCATAAACAGATCTGAATATAGACCCATCTAGGCAAAGTGCCAGTTACAAAATTTGAGACACACATAAAGATGATGAAATAAAGGACTGAAATACTAGTGTAAATTCTGAATTCATTAAAAGAATTCTGAATTCATTAAAAGCATTAGAAGCACAAATTCTGCCAATGAGACGTAGAGTGCCCTGGCTACCAGCAAAAGGAGGATTCCAGTAATAAAGAATGGGGACACTAAAGAGACTCTGTAATCATATCCATATTTAGTACAGTCTTATTGAGGCATTCCTATCCTGAAGGCTCTTAAATGGGATATCAGAATGCAGACTTGACAGATTTTAGTCCTTGAAACGTAGACTTTTCAGCAAGTAAGTATTCCCATTCAGTAAGTAACAAGCATATCTCCCAAGAGCATAAATGCAAAGAACATTTAACAAATGCAAATCTACCCTTAAAAAACCATGGTATCTCAAGTTTTAAAAACCTGTGTCAATAAGGAGATACAGGGTCCCAGCAAATCTCACCCAGATAAAAAGTCAGTATAGTGACATATAAATAAAGACTTGCTGGCTTGACCTGCCAACCACTCTGAAATGGGTTGTTTCCCTTTTTTAAAATGGGAACTTGTGTCAAATGTCATATGTTTAACTGGCTTGTTAAAAATCTAATTACTAAGGAGGTACTCTCAAAATGGTGGATGTTTCTTTTAAGAAGTTTTCATTTCTGCAAGGCTTCTCTGCAACAGGGTGGGAGCAGACTTGGAAGCAACACCAAACTCTTTGTAAGCCAAAAAGTGTAAGTCATCATCAACAACTGACTTTACACAAAGCACTGCCAAAAGCTCACAGTGTAAACTCACAGAACAGGGCAGGGGGAAATGACAACAAAATATTTCACATTTTTCAGTCGTGTGGATCTTGGTACTACTTATAACTATAATAGGTAGAAAGTTTTAAAATGAAGCTTTCTGTCTGATGAGCACTGCACTATAACTTAAAAATAACCCAAGGAATTGCAGATAGTGGGCAAGCAACAGCTTTGAAAGACAACAGAGTATAAGCGGCCAAGAAGCACATGGTTAAAAATCTACTTAAAGCAGCTTCTTTTCACTTTAAAAGCAGCTTCTGGGAATGAAAGGAGAACAGTGTTTCATAAATGAATGTGGGAACCGGTCCCCCAGTCACTTTGGGAGATGTGGGTGGCAATTTGATGGAGACTGCTCATGGCTCTACAGCTGCAGAGCTCTGATTTAGTTGAGGTTTTTTTTTAGTATTGGCAGAAGAATGTGGCTCAAGAACTTCACAATGTAATGACATTGGCCTGCTGAAAGAAAGAAAACTGTTCAATCTAGACAGAAAACTAACATTTTTAGAATGGGAGTATATTGGAGCCAGTGGATAGAGAAGAGCTGGAGAATGTTTAAGGTTTTCTTATCTCTTCCTACACAAGAGGTAGATGACCCATCATTCTATCTGGCATCGTGACACAAGTACTAGTCACAAGTTTCTTGCTTGTTTCAGCAGAAGCAAGAGATATAGTGAGGATATTTTACCAAGAGTAGTATTAATAAAGCAATTAAACTCCCGACAGCTTCTTCATCTCAGTGCCCTGAACACAAGTTGCTGTTGTTACTTGATAAGGGAAAATTTTATTTGATCAGCCAAAGGCTGCTACTCTTGAGAAAGAACTCTTGACCACAGAAAAGAACAACTGGGAAAAAAATTACACAGACCAAAGAGAAAGTAGATTTTTGAGAGGTAAAGATGAGTAAGAGAGACCGATCTCCAACACTGACCAAAAATGGAAATGGCAGCAATACTGAAATAGAAGCAGCATGAGAATAAACTTCCCTTTCAGAGGTACATGAAATAAATCCTTCTTCAAATTACTTTCTAAAAAAGGGTTTTCAGCATGATCTCTGAGTGTCTCTCCTCCAATCCTATGATAAAAGTCAACAGTCCTCCGAGATAACTGCAGAGACTGTTTTGCACTAGTCCAGAGAAGTCAAGATTCCTAGTGCCTGCATTTCTGCTTTGCTGAAAATTAACTTGACTTCTTTGTCTCAGCCCATCATGCTCTTCTTCCCTGCCATGCCCTGAACTAGGGCACAGAAGAAGAGATGAATTTTCCTATCAAGTACCTGGATGCAGATATATTTTATATGGACATGTTCTTATTCACATCACTTTCATCCCATTCCTGTTGGGTACTTTAAAATTAACCTGCTCCACCTCAAACCACACTGGCATCCACTGCCCTCAGAGAAACACAGGGACCAGGCTCTGCCCCTTACATACCCAATGGACAAAGACAACTTCCTACACATGCACAGCAACTGCCCCCTCACCAAGAACAATATTCCACTGCTATCTTCATGACAAATCCAAGCCTAAGTGTTTAAATCAGATGGAAAATAGAGCAACTCCAACTCTTCCCCCCCCCCCCCAGGAGAGAAAACAAACAAAAAAAAAGCT
>VZRX01020659.1:82439-94633 GCA_013398075.1 Notiomystis cincta
CAGGATAGAAAACAAACAAAAAAAAAGCTGTTTCTGCCAAGCAAGTACTGAATACACTGCATTCCATTTCATTAAAACAATTATTCAAAAGCCAGCCAAGAATTACATAAAGCTTCCTCCCTGCACCACCCCCAGCCCCTTCCTCCAACCCCTCCTCCCCAGTGAACAGCTTCCCAACCCTGCAAGGACAGGACCACACCAGAGAGACATTGCCTGGCATCCCACTGGCTCTCACATCCCACATACGGAATTTTCCACACCCAGGCAATACAATCAGGGGGCTCCAGCAGATCCAGACAGCCCAGAAGGTCTCAGAGTTTCACATCACCACATCCCAAGACAGTGATCTCTTTCAAGTAGATTTCTCCCTCACATTTGATGGGAAAGTAGCATCCAGCAAATGAAGCCCTTAACCAACACTTAGAGAAAAATGAATGATAACAGATTTTCTCTCTAACTCACACCAAGGCTTTTAAGCATGACCCCAAGACAGAAGGTGCTGGAGGCACTGGATTTAAGCAGTTAAGAAGTACAGGAGCAGCATGCCAGAGCAGCTGGGAGGCACTGCCCAAGCAAACTGCTCAGGACAGCCAAGCAGCAAATCTCAGATTAAGCACAAGCAGGATAGATTGAAAACTACAAGCTTAGGGTTATAAGAACCTGACTGACAAATTCATCCCCAACTCCACACAGCCACTCCAAAGCTCTCAGCCTGACTGACAGTGCTGAGCTCCTCATCTTTCGCAGCAGAAATAAAAGGCAGCTTCTTCTGGCCAAAGCAGCTCACCCACTCACAACACTGAGTTGGCCACTGATAAGAGATTTCATGACGTGGATGAAATGGCATTTCGTTCCCTCCCCCAGTGCTCCAGCTCTCTGCAGGGATCCTGTCTAACTGCTGGAGCTGCTCACAGCCAGGCAGAATAGTTCCAGCTGTGTCACGCTGCCTGACCAGGCCTACACAGCCCAGAAAAAGTCTCCCACATAAAACCATAATGAGCAGGAGCTTCAAACCAGAAGGACTACTCCAGGCACCTTACTCTTGGGGATCACCTCTGCCCAAAAGGAGTCATTTGCTAGCAGCAAAAAGAAAAACCCCAAACCTGGTCCCAAGGCAGCTGCTGGTGCTGAGAAATGGGGAGCAGCAGATGCAACTAATGGTCAAACAAGATGAGCAGCAGAGACCAGCCAAGCCATTATCTTATTCCATCTCACAGGGCACAGTGACATGCAGTCAGCCTTAGGCTTTTTTGTCTGACCCAGCTAAAATTAGTGGCTTCAACCCAACAGAAACCTTTTCACAGAGAAGCCCTGAACTTGTTTAGAACCATGAAAGAGGATAAAACAAGGGAATACTAAGCCCCTAATCCACAGCAAATTATTTACAGCCCTCCTGTCCATGATCTTTTCTACCTTTGGCTTCTTTTACCACCTCCTGCTCTTATTAAAACTCACCTAACCACAGGCCCTGAAGCACCACAAACTTCCCCATAGCACAAAGTGAAATTCTCTGTTCATCTTTCTCTTCAGCAATGGAAATGAAGCAAGATCTTGTGAGGCATCTAGACAGACACAGGATTAATTCTGTCTGCCAGCTCGGTTCTGTGACAAAAACATGGGACTGGTTTATTCCTGGAGCCCCCATACAGTCTGATTTATAGCTGAGCCATTTAAAGCACAATTCCCCAGGCACAATGTCATTCAGAAGGTTTATTCCCTGGAGCTCCATTTAGGTTTTTTGATGTTTTTCAAACGATTTGCAAAATGTTAGAGGTTTAAACACGTGCAATAAGCAGTAAAAAACCACAAGAAATCAAGCTACACTCCACTGCATGCTGCCAGCCAGACACTCAGTACCTCACTCAGCAGAGCCATCCACGCAGATGTGCACATGGTAATAAGAACACTGTGAGGAGGGGCTGACAAGCTGCATTGGACAACTTCAGACAATCTCATCATCATTTAAATGACTTGAACTGAACTTGTTCACAGCGTAGAGACAGTCCAGCTCAGGGAAAAAGAAGCCAAGCATTAACAATGCAGGCTGCCTCCCCCTGTGGCCTGCCGTAAGTTCTCCTGGCTCCTTAGTCTACAGTTGTCTCAAACTGCTTAGATAAACTTCCCATGTAAATTCAGAATAGTCACTGTCTGCTAAAAGAAGCAGCTGCATTTGTGTGAGCAGAAAAAGGGTTTAGCGGACTCCTGAACAGCATAAACACATAACCTCAGGGACTCAGTTCCTGGAACCAAAACACCAACACCAAACCTGTTCCACAGCACTCCAGTTGCCATTTCTACTTTGTTTGCTTCATCAGGATTTAAAAACACACAGAAGAGAGAGCATGGACTTTAACACCCATCAGCCAAGGGAGACTGTCCCCAGTCAGCTGCTGTTCTGGGGCCCTTTGCAAAGAGAGTGAGCATGAATGGGAAAAACAGCTAAAAATGATATGAGAAAGTCATCACCCACCTCCTATTTTTATGGTATATCTTTAGCACACAACATTCTTTGAATGACTTCATGATGCTCTGTGGTAAAGGGAAAGACTAGAGTAGAACTACTGTGGGGAACTTGGAAGGGAAAGGAAATCTTTTCTCCCTACTCACAGCCTGTCATAACAGGGGGTGAAGAAAGGATGAGCAATCAGAAAGGCAGAGAGGGAACATTCAACAGGGCTGAGAAAGGAATAGAAACTTGTACTTCTAATTCAAACTTGCCACTGTAAACTTTTCCAGCAATGGTGACCAGAAAAGCTTGAAAGAAGCTTTTCAGCTGGAAGCTATTTCAGAAACACAAAGATCTCAACCAACATTAACCACACTTTGCAGGTAAGGAGTAATTACCCCTGTTTCACAGACAGAGAAATAATATGCCTTAAGTTAGGGTACATTTTTGAGGCTGTGGATAAATTATTACTTTATGCTATATTAAACATAACCCACAGCTGAAAGACGTGGCCTCACTTCCCAGTCCACTATCCATGTAAAAAAATTACTTTGAGAAGAACCAGCTTGCTGGCCCAGTTAACTGTCCAGCAGTTATTGTGGACACAAGCAAGGGACATGGCCACAGGGAACACCTCAGCAGCCAGCAGTTAAATCAAGTGAAACCAATTTGAGATCCCAGCTTATTCTCTATTCCATTCAGCTTCAACCAAAGTGGAAAGTAATGGTGCCACTTCTTGCTTCTACTCTGCACTACTGGATGTAGTAAGCTTGCCACAGATGAGACAGTTCCCTACTTATCATTTAAAATGCAATATCCTAACAGTCAGGATAACCTGAACTTTCAGGGCTTGTTACTAAACCTCAGTTAGTCAGGACAGGCCTGAAATGAGCAAGGAACTCATTCCCTAAACCCCATCCTCTTATCACAGCGTGAGAAAGCTTCCCACAGACAATGTCTCACTTTGAGGCAGCTGGAATAGAAGAGCATCTTCATTAACAGCTTCCGCATCAGACAAAAAGGGACACACAGGATCAGCACACAAAGAGGGAAGCGTAGGCTGAGACCAGAGCAGGAAACTGGGACCAGAGATCCTATTCACTCACACTGACTTTCCACTAGCACACACAACTGCATTCAGAATCTGTTCTGGCCGTCTCCAAAGCTGCAGCAGATTCTGGATATCACAACTAACACATTAGTTCGATTCAAACAGATTTGTTTTGTGGCCATGGACAGGCTTTTCCCCCCTCGAGTTACAGAGTTTTAATATAAGGGATTTATCTGTCCGTCTGTCTTAGCAGCAGATCAGAAAACCAACTCTGATCAAAACAGAAGTGCTTTATTAGTCCTTGTTCTGCTGCCAGACTTTAGAATTTTAGCTGTCATTTCTACAGTTTCACAACTCGTTTCATATAATAAATAGACTTCAAAGGGCAAGAGGTGAGGAAAAAGGGGTCCAGAGAAACGAAAGTGTCATGATTCTCTAGGAAAGAAAGAAAAAGGAGAGACAGAGAGAGAGAGTTGAAGATGTATGAGAAGTTTCCCATTTGTTTCTCTAGTGGCAGAGATGGTGTCAGAGGATCAGTTTTAACCAGGAGGGCAGCTGAACACTTGGGATAAGTTGACCTCTCCCAGCGAGGGACAAAGGAGCTAAAGACAGCACAGAGTCCAGCCTTTCCATGGAAATAGAGCAACAAGAAAAGAAGCCTCTCTCTGCATCACACACTGCTTGAGGCAGAGGACTCCCCGTCTGAGCTGCTCAGGACAATGAAGTCCCTGTTTTACGAGGGGTCACAACAGCTAAGGAGCTGAAACAAGTCAGAACCCCATTGTGCAGAGCACTAGTTCTGTTTGCAGCCTTCTCGCCCAGTGCAGGAAGGACTCCGAAACCTGAGCCAGTAGAAAGCCAAGGCACCAAATTACTTTACCAGTGCTTCCCCCCAGTACCATTTCCTGGGCGTAGCTGACCATGAGCAATTTCACAGTAAACTTTTAGTCAAGTGAGCCCAAAACCCACAGCACATGACTCTCAAACTGAAGGAACTGAGTCAGAAACAGGCAAGCATCCCCCTCTGGAGAGGCACAGACAGCACCGCCCTGCAGAGCACAGCAATCTTCCAAATGTTAGGACAGATGACAGATGGAAACACATGCACCTCCCTCCACACTCCCATAAAAAATCAATGGCAAGATTGCTCCCTTTAAAGTCAATCTTGAGAGGATTAAGCACTGAAGAGAGGGTGGATTAGAGTTCCTAAAACAGAGGGAAACAACTTATAAAGCAAAATCTCTTGTGCCCCTGAACTATGCATGCAGAATTTTGAAGACAAATTGCTAGACAAACCTTACACAAATGAAAAATCCTTCTAGAAGTGAGCAAGCACACCTAAAAAAAGCAGCTCACAGTCTAGTTGACATGCCCAGCCAAAACACTGCCACAAATATGTCCCCATTAAACAGGTATAACTTCTTTGTAAAACACCTTTTACAAGCTCCAGTGAATGCTGGTCTGCTTTTGGTTGCAAAATCCAGTTTAAAAATATATGAAGCCTTTGAAAACAATTTTTTTTTAAAAAATAGCAGTAGAGAGGTGAGAATTTCAAAGATATCAAATGAAACTTCCTAAAAGCCACACCATTTCTGTTTGGGGTTACCAAAAGGTTTCCCAGTAGTATTTGCAAACAGTCCCTTTCAGAAAAAAGCTGTAAAAAGTTTTGGAGTCAAAATGCAACTGACTAAAACAAATCTAAAGTTTCTATTCTCCTACTCCTCTCACCATAAATACATGACACATTACACAAATTAGGTTTCTTCCTCTGCAACAAGCAGATCCCAATGGATCCCAATAGACAAAGGAGCATCATAGAAGCAGCAACTCCACATCTTGTTCAGTGTCTCAGATTGTCTGAAGCAAGTATGTGTGGAGGGCCACTTGTGTGCTGGAAGCACAGGCTGTGCTCTGGCAATCCCCTGAAAGGGTTCAGGAGCCCTAAGTCAGGATTCTCCCTCCTTAGGACAAAGCTGTGCTCCCTGTGCCAATTCAGAGCACTGCAGAACGGCAAACTCATTCAGCAAACTTCCTGTCAAACTCCAAGCACATCCGCAAAATGCACTTCCTGAGAGGGATTCGAGGGACACAGTCTGGACAAGCCTGGCCAGCTGCTCTCCTCCCCCTTCCCACCACACTGTTCTAGTTTACATCCAGCCCCAGCACTGCGTGTCCTGGGCCACGGAGGCTCCCCCAGAACAGGGTGCACAGCTCCAGCCTGCAGAAAGTTTCCTGTGGGAGCTTCTTCAGCACTGGGGGAGGGGGGAAAAAGGGAACAAAGATTTTTTTCGACTCCAAGTAAATCCCCAAAGCAAGACAAATCCATTCTCATATGTTTTGTAACCTCTCCAGGCCAAGCACGAAAGTGAGATACTTCTGGACCTCTATTTTACAGTGCACATGCTCACACTGATCAAATCCTCCAGCTCTAGGAAGAGGCAGGAGATTTCTGATAAAGGCAAGGAGTTAAGAACAAACACACCAATGGTCTCTGTGAGGGGTTCCCTCATGCCCAGCAAGACCCTTCCCTCACTGCTCATTTCTGCACCACACAGATTCAGAAGCGAGGTGTGGAAGTATCTGAGCTGATTTTACTTGACATCAACTCTGAACCTGCAAGTCCCAGTTCAATACCAAACTCCTTTTGGGCCAAAATTGCCCCTGGAAGCAGAGCAGCTTTGTCCACATGGCACTGTGCCTGAACCAACAAGTCCTGCCTAACCAGCTTGCCTCTGGACAGAGCCAGTGCAGACGTCTGTATCCATGGCACAGTTAATCCACAACTCAGATAATCCACCCATAGATAATGAGGAAAGAAAAACAAACAACTCTCACTTGAGTTCGAAAGTCTGACTTATTTCAGGGGAGTTGTATCAGCACAGCACTGTTCCATTATGTGTTCCTCCCAAGGTGAATGGCTTTAGACAAGTAAGTGAGCCATTTTGGGGCTAACAATGATTCACAGAGGGAAAACAGCTGGTGTGCTTTTCCGTGGTGAATTCTGTACACCACAGAAAAGCTTAGAGAGAGAAAGGGTCACACTTTTTTTGTTCAGCTGCTTACTGTTAATTAGATCTTGTCCAGCCTGAAAGGCTGCACAAAAATTGAGACAGACGCAGCGTAATTAAGACTTGATGAAATCAAGTTGCTGAGACTAAAAGTTGTATTTTCCAAGTCAGATCACAGCTTTAACTTTTGGTTGTCTCAATACATTTTGGAGCTCAGAAGAACAAAACGGGAACAAATTCAGATCTTTTTCACAATTTCTTTGCATTTCACCTCTAATTCTGCTACAGAGAAAAGAAAAAACGTTAAGGAACTGCAGCAAGCTATTCCAGCAACTGGGAGGTCACAGGACTACTGTTCAGAAATGCAGCTGTTGCAGTGGGAGCAGTAGAGCTCCCATGGCTTACTGAAGAGCGTGTTGGTGAGACTAAAGTGGCCCTACACAGACCTGTATGCTCACCTTGAAGGGCCACGCAGCAAGTCAATGCACAGACTGGGTGAATCCTGTTCTGACTAGCAGTGCATTCCTGAGCACGATAGGAACTTGCACCCAAATCTCCAAGAGATAACCAGAATAAGGGATAGGAGAAAAGGTGAACAGAGCTTGTCTCCACTTAAAGGAACAATCACCATGAGAAGAAACTGCAGTAGAAACTACTTCTCTTTCCACCGAAGCCACTTCACCCAAGCAGAGGATACTTTCACTCTCCAAGGATGAATCTTTCGTGGGCAAACCTTTCACCAGGAAGCCACGCAGCAGATGGACTCCTTGCCCTGTAAGTTTTATCATTAGCCCAATTCAGTCTGTTTTCTGAAGGTGTGACCACTAGCTGTATGCCAGCACCGTAATGTGAGCTTCCAGGTCCCGGAATAAACCTGCAAATTTCTCAGACTATATGTCAACAGAACGTCTGGTTTCTATTAAAGGTAAGATGGAAGTAACGGATCACAGCCCCTCCCCAGAGTCTGATTTAATCAGTTTCATAAGCGGAACTCAGTCGCCCTAATGCCTCCCAGAGCACAAGGGATTTTGGCAGATCCACACCCTTTCCGGCTTGGTACCAAAGGAACTCAAATTCTCTAGATCTTTCCCTTGAGACCAGTTGCCTGACATTTCTCCATTACACGGTTTCGGGGAAACCGTACAATGTAGCACACCTGGGAGAAGCAGAGGGAGGACGAGGATGAGCTCCGAGCCTGGATGGGCTCCGCTTACCCCTGAGGGCTCCCCACTCTATACCCGCACAAAGTTCAGATCTCGCCCAAGAACAGGCTGGAGAGGCTGCGGCGGGGCAGGGCAGGAGGTGTTTGCTGAAACCCGAGCACGCTCCACGCCGCTCCGGGCACAGGAGCGCAGGGCGCCCTTCTCGGCCGGGACAGCCATCGCCTGCCCTGGCCGCGGGCGGCGGCGGCCCCGGGACAGCCCAGCCGAGGGGACGCGGGGGCGGGCGGCGGCGNGGAGGGCAGCGGGCACCGCACGGCCCCGGGCTGGCAAAGTGCCCTGGGAAACGCCGGGCGAGGCGGCAGCGCCCGGAGCAGCCGGTCCCGTTCGCCCGAGACCGAGCAGGAACGCGACCCGAGCCCTGCACTGCTCACTGGAGGAGCAGGACCCTCTCCCGGGCAGTGATGCAGCCGCGCTGGGTGCTGCGGTAGGGCTGTGCCCCAAATCCTTCACACAAACATTTCAGAAGCTCAGCTGATTTACCCCATCCCAGGGAAGCCGGGCAGCAGAAACCTTTCCTGAACAATTTTCCACAAGCTTTGGCCATCATAAAGGAAAGTCACCGGCCACTTCTCCTTTGATGTGTTCAAAGACCGTAACAGCCCACCTGGATTTCTCATGTGATGATCTTGAACCATCATTTCCCACACGCTTTTCCCCTCAAATCTCTATAAAACAACACTCCAAGGCGGCAAAGTCCTGGCTTTGTCCGAGCCACAGCACAGCTCCACCCTCATTAGAGCTACTGTTTCCCACTGTCCTCCAGCCAAGTTGACATGGCAATAAATGCAGCTGCTCACCCCAAATGTTCACCTCCTAATCTGATGAGAGATACACCAAAAAATATCAGTGTGGGAACTGCTGAGGATTCGGGAAACATGACTCTTGTAGCTCTTTTCCTTAGAAAATTACTACCAAGTCAGAGAATGTTCCCAGAACTGACCAGCACATGTCCCATTGTCGAGCTGAGATTACGGGATTGTATTTCCATAAAACAGAGACCATGAGGTCAGCTGTGAGCAATCTCCAGAGCTAGTGTAGGCACAAACATGCCCAGTTTCCCTTGCTAGCACAAGTCAGACATCAGCATTTCCTGTGTTAAGTCATGCTTTAATGGGAATTATCGCTAGGGGGGCAGGGAAATATCTCCCTCATCCCAGCCAATGTTTACAAATAGTCAACAACCTCCAAGAAACTCATTCGAGCTTTTACTCCAAATCCAGAACCTGTAAGAAAATAACATCCTTACTGAGATCTAAGTACAACACAAATATAAGCAAAGACTTTCATTGCATGCTTCACTATCCATGCCAAAGATCTCACTTAACATCCCCCTTGCTGGTCTCCCTCAACAAAATGTAGAACATTATTTGGAGGGACTGTTAAATTTTCTCAAAATCCATCACTGGCTGTACAATGACAGCTTCAGGATGCATGTCCCCAGTGGAGCAACACAAACCACCAGCGCTGACTGGTCACAGAGCAGAGCTGAGGTCATCAGAAACACGTTCTTTGCTGGGGTCTGTATGTTTCCTCCAGCAACATGTGATAAGCATGTGCCTCAGCTTGGGTTGTATTTTTACCTCTGCATAAATAAAGTGCCTACTGTGCTCTGTTCATATGGTAGCCCGGTATGCAGTTTTTATTTTCAGCTTCCTACAGTGTCCTTTGGGAGTCTGGAAGTGAATGTAAAACAAAAAAGCAGTTTCTATTGTGTCTCAGGGCTGAAATTAAGCTGTCATAGTACCGATTAGGGTTGCACCCACAAGAAATAGGTTGTGTCCAAGCTACTCAGTGTTAAAAACAAAAAAATAAAGTCATTGCTTCTAAAGCTTTGCCTGTGGCTTCAGCAGTGCTTTTAAAGGGTTGGTGGGGTGGGAAGGCAGGGCTGTCCTTGAGTGGTACTATCCTCTAGTCATACTGCTTCTAAAACCAACCTGCTCATATCCAGGTGCTGTTCATAACTGAATTCTTCACACACTGACATTTCTTACTTAAAATTGCCAGTCCCTAACTCTCCTGTGAGAGCTGAAGGAGTAGGGGTGGGTTAAAACCCCAGGTGCCAAGACAACTGCTCAGTGCTGTGGGCTCAGGCTAAACTCACCCAAGCAACGCTCACCCTGTTCTTCCCAATGCCTTGAACTCCTGTTTCCTCATCATCTACCTGCTGTCTGCCTCAGACTCTCCCTGACTCATGAGCACCTGCTTGCTGCTAGAAATACACAGGCCTTCCTCTCACTCCGTGCCCTGCGAGACATATTATGATTACCCCTGTCTTTCACAGAAGGTGTAACAAGAAGTTTCCATCCCCCTTTGCAGATGGGAAACGGGACTGGGGACTGGAAATTAGCTAGACAGTGAGTCAACATCAACAAAATGTTGGACTTCAGGGCTTCCTGTCTCCACACAATCCGTGTTCAGAGTATTCCTGACTCCACACAACCTGTGTCCAGAGTGCTTGCTCAAGGCATCTTTCCCTCTTGTCAGTGTCATTTACCAGTCACAGACCAAGTCCCTCAGAGGCAGCTTAACCCACTGAGCACAGACAAGATCCTCAGAGTGGATGCATTAATTGTCCACCTGTCCCCTGTAATTTCAGACTGGCTGCCAAACAGAGGAGTGATCCAAGCTCATTTCATAACACCACCAAAGAAAAGCATCATTATTTGCAGTCTGTGTCAGAGAAGAGAAATAAAGCCACACAGGCATGTAAGGCATGTTTAGAACTTACCTGTGCACTCTCCAGAGAGTGACCTGAAACTGCAGAGCAATGACAGTGCCATCATTGCAGTGTGTGCCCTCTGTGCTGTGCCATATGAACATCATCCAAGGGGATTTAGCAAGGAAAAAAATTCAATCAGAGCTTTAGGCTTCAGGCAATAGCAGTAAATCACATCATGCAACTCCCCCATTCGAGGTCCAACTTCACACTTTTTGAAAGGATCTGTTACAGAAAAATGAACACACTTGGTTTCTGACATAAAATGTAGGACATGACTTTGCAATGCAGATTGAAAGCACCACACCAGGGCATTATCACAGACAATTCTGAGAAACAATCAAGTGATTAAACCCAATACTTATCAACACAGTTTATAAGACTCAAGAAATTACCTGAAGTGTATGACTCACTGCAAACTACATATGCCTTTGCTATTTACCAATGTGGCTTATTCTGCCAAAGGGTAATGGCATCCCTGTGCTTCAGGGTTTGATATCAATTGATATTGCTGGCAATAAGAACAAATGGGGAAACGAAGGCAATCTATGAGGTTTCACTGTCACTCTTGGTCAATGTTGTGTGTAATACCCCAGCATGGCTGAATGTTACCCAAAAAAAGGAAGAAACTATTAAGAGGAAACACTGACATTCACTAGGAAATTTTCTACTGCACCAAAGTTTAAAGTAGCTGCCCAGCTCAGGGTCTTACTGGCAGGGCACGAGCATCCAGATGGCACACGTGGATCTGTTCTCTGTCCACACAGAGAACCTCAGAGGCAGCCTGGCAGCAGCAGCAGCAGCACCTCTCCTTCATACAGAGAGATGGAAGGCAGCTGCTTCCAGCTGCAGCAGAGCCCCAGCAGAGCTGGTGTGCAGTGCTCATTAGTCTCCCTCCTCGGGGTCTGTTTAGCTATCAAATTGCTGCAAATTAGGAAGGGATGGGGTACATATAACAGGATTTGACACCAGCAGCTGCTTTTTCCAGAGTAAAGGCTCCTGATTTCTTTGGTAACAAAGAGCCTTTTTCTATTTTTTTTCCTTAAAGCAAGTGATGCCAATGGGTATAAATAAAGAAATGCACACAAAATGCAGTTTACTGTACTTTGCACTAAGTGTTCTGTAACAGATTTTAGAGGACTTCTGTAGCTCGGGAAGCAGGACTCAGACTCTCACTCCCCACTGCCTGTTGAGAGGCTGAGCTCTCCTAAGGATCCTTCTCAACAAGAGCTACTCCAGAAACCTTTCTCCAGCACCTAAGCCCCTCCACTTCCATTTTCACTGACCGATTCCTTTTTCAGCAGCTTTGAGAGAAAAAGAAACGAGCTTCTTAGGTAAAAACACCCTCGTTTTACTAAACCGCGTTTCTGACGTCAGTAAACGCTGGTAGCGACGAAAGAACAAAACCCTAATCGACGGTAATTCTCCACTAAGCAACTTCTACAGTTTTAAGGTAAAGCTCTGTCTCAAGGCAACTCCCTGAGCTCGTTTATAGCGTTTTTAATCTATTTTTCACCGCAATATTCAGTCTCCGTAGAGACTGTCAAAAATTGCCAATGCCGACTATATTTCAAGTCGTCATGGCGGGGTATTGGGAAAAGTTTTCAATTAGCAATAATCGCGCCTCGGATTAACCTCATTGGCTACGATACTGCCACTGCGCAAAGCTGACCCGCATCTTCCGCCGCCGCCGCCCCTGGCCCCGGGGCCGCCGCCGAGCTCGGGGCGAGGCCCGCCCGCCGCCCGCTCC
>VZRX01020659.1:94970-140963 GCA_013398075.1 Notiomystis cincta
CCGCCCGGCCACGAACCGGCAGGCGACGGAGGGACGGGCCGGGGCCCGCGGCAGCGCCGGGACCCGCGGAGGTTGCCGGGAGGGCTCTATGGTAATGAGCGACAGGAAGGCGCTGCTCGAGCAGGGGGCATTGGCCAAAAGTCGCTGTTTGCCATCTCGGGAGGGAGGGCACGGAAGGGGGGGACACTCTCGAGGAGCACCAGGGAGAGACGGGGTCTGCCAGGTGCCACCCACCTGCCCTCGCCTCCTGGTGCCACCAAAGCAAAGTCAGCACCCAACAGTTTAAAACGCGTTTGAACTCCTGAAGTGTAAATCACTGAAAGTCGTTTAGACTCACGAAGCTGCCGAAAAGAGGGTTACACTCCACACCTCTGTCCGGGGGCAGAAGGACAAGCAGGCACTGCACATCGAGCGAGCAGGATGCACTTCTTCCTTGGGATCACAAAATTACACACTGCTACACAGAGGCTCGGGCTCACCTGGGCTTTGAAAGAACGGCAAGAGACAAGAAAAACGGATTAAAGCTTTCTGCAATGTTTTGAACCGTTTAGCAAGAGCTCTCTGGTGAATGCACTTGAAAGGCAGTCCAAACCTTTAGAAAGAGCCCATTGTCTGTAAGGCAGCTGAGCATCCCGTGCACCAGGCTGCTACCGTGCAGCAGTCTGGCCTGCCTCATGTTACTTGCTCCTCAGAAAAATAAGTCTCATTTGAAGAAAACCAACCAAACAAACCCAAACCCAAACGCCTTATTGCCACGCAAAGTGTACAAATTATCAGATGATTACTGAGACTGAAACCTGCACCAAGCAGAGGCACAATGGGTTCCTGCCAAGGTGCAACAGCTGGCAGCAGACAGCTTGGCACTGCTCTAATTTCCGAGCTAGAAGAGATGTCTTTAACAGCCTTCAGTGGATTTTTCTTCCATTATTTATTTAGTCACATTTTAAGCCTAAAACTTGTTAGTATCAGTTAAAAGAAAATGCGTCTTTTATAAGGACAAGCATCTACAATGCACTTTATCAACGCTATCACATGTGTTTGTATCAGATGAACTCGGATTTTAACCTTACACGTCTCCGTGAGGGCTCTGGAAGCTCTCAGCGTTTCCAGACTGACTCAGGTGCGAGGATGTCGGGAGCACCTTTCGCTGCCGCTCTGCCCCTCTGAGGTACGGGAGTTGTAGTCTTTGTGCCCCGGCTCCTGTTGTGCCCCGCGAACTACATTTCCCAGAGCGCTCGTGTGGAGGCACCGGCGCTGTCCCTGCGCCGGGCGCCTTCCGGCAGCCGCAGGAAAGGTGAGTTTGGGCGTTATTCGCCGTCTCCTTTACTCCTTTCCACGGGCTCGGTGCGGCTCTCTGCGCGCCCCGCCGCTGGCACAGCACGAGAGACACGTGGGAGCCCCTTTGGGTTCCTGGCCTGTAGCCGTCTGTGGGATCCCGTCATCTCCTGCCTTAACCTTGTCTGATCTTTTTCTGTGGAGCATCTTGGGGTGCGCTAAAAACAAACTCTAGCCGCAGATGTCCATAGGTACGTTTAAAGAGTTTCACTTATTTTGTGCAGTAGTTATTTTTTTATATCTGAGCACTTTCATTTTAAAAGCAGCTTTGTATTTGACAGGAAATATTCTGTCCTTTAACTTTCTCTCTTCCATAGACCTTACCTGGGTCACAGCAGCTTTCAAATGTGTCTGTAATTTTTGCTTCTCTCTCTTGTGGGCCAACCCCTATTACATTTCTATTTCATTTCACCTCTGAACATTTCCTTCTAAGAGATCTTTTGATGATAAGGGGCAGTAATGAAGAGTTTTCATCAGTTAAAGCAATTTAATTACCATCAAACTAGCTTAACAGCCTTTGGGGAGCATCATGACACAAGTTACTCTCAAAGCAAATTAGTTTATTGGGAGACTTTGTCCCTTCTAATTAATTCATATGGGAAATTAAACCTCTTCAGAGAGTGCCCAACACGACTCCTGCTAAACAGCAAAACAAAGCAAAAAATCATTGCAAATAGAATCACTGCTTAGATACAAAAAGGAATTCAGACTATGGAGTCTGAAGTCCAATCTTCCCTGCTTTTTAACTGCTGGTGACACAAAGCCTTGAGAACTGAAGACTGAGCCAAATCTACTCTTTGCCACTACCATCAATTGAGTGTCACAATGCTTAGAGCTGAACACCTAAACTTCAGATGTGTCTAAGCCCCCAGCTGCCTCCCACTACTAGGTCTTACAGTAAATGGAGCAATATTTAAATACATCTGAAGTTTAGGTGTTCAGGAGATTGTCCCTTTTATCAGTAAATAAAGCTCTTCCTCCATCTCCCTCATCTTTTACAAGCCTCCCTGCTTAGAGAGATTTAAGGGGGCAGGAATACCAGACAGTCAATTCTCAGGACTGTTGCTTTTAAATCTTTTTGTATATTGTTTACAAAACCACAGAGAGGCCAAGAAAAAATAGTTTTAAAATAGTGAAATGGAGAAAGATGCACAGACTGCTAGAAATGAAACAAAATGAAAGTCCAAACCCATCCACTCATGTCTCAGCAGGTCCTGCACACAATTCCAGGCTACTTAATCAGCAAAGCCATGCTGCCTGTCCCCAGCTGGGCATGTCATTCCTCCCTTAAAGCAGGGTATCACTGCCATTCCTACCTGCCAGGCAGTTCCTTCTGCCCTGCACGCTTCGGATGATCCCTTCTCTCTCAGAAAGCTCCAGTGTCTGCTGGAGAAGCAAAGCAGTACCCCTCCAGCCCCCCACTGACTCTGGGGAGGTGGCACCCACAAAAGAGGAGGTGTCAGAGGCACTTACACAGTGCCCAAATCATCTTCAGTCCCATTTCAAGGCCTGTTCTGCACCAGGCCTTTGTAAAGCAAAACCCCAACCGAAACACACAGCACAGGAGTAACTCCAGTCAAGGCCTTTGTCAGGAAAAAACATTTCGAGGTTGTTTTTCTCTTCCTTCCTACAACATGTGTAAAGGATGGGGTAAACAAAATAGACTGATTTGGAGCAGGCAGAATGTTAAAAATGCAGAGCAAGAGTCTCTTCTGGGGATGAACCGGCCAGTGCCCCTGGGGTGAGGTGCTTGGCCTTCCTGCCATTTCCTCTCTGGTCTGCTGCACATACCTGGGAAAGACTTTGCATACCCAGGTCTTCCTGGGCTCTTTACAAGTCCTTTTCAGCAGCCATCCTTCACACCAGGAATGCTGCAAGTCAGGGCTGTTAACTTTGTGCTCAGTGTTCCCCTCTGCCAAAGGAACAAACTATCCTTGGATGGTGGGCTTGAGTTAATGTTTCCAAAATAATTTGTTTCTTTACTAAAAAGAGAGCAAACACTTATCAGCATCATTTTCCAGAGAATCCCAAGAAAATGGCATTAAGGATATTTTCCTTTCTTTTACCTGCCATGTGTTCTGTTCTTTCCTCTTAGCTGAACATGTTCTCTGCCAGGAAGTGGTGTGGAGTTTTCAGAGCCATCAGACTGCATCATTTCAGATCCCATTCTGTATCCAGAGCCTCTCCAAACTTGACTTTCGTGCCAGCCTGTCTTCCCCCAGACCCTGCGGAAGTGGAGGAGCTGCAGCACTTTGTTTCTAACTCCAAGAAGCTGTTTGTAATGACTGGAGCTGGAATCTCCACGGAGTCAGGGATCCCAGATTACCGCTCTGAGGGCGTTGGGCTCTATGCCAGGACAGACAGACGGCCCATCCAGCACGCCGAGTTCGTCCGCAGCGCCAGCGCCCGGCAGCGCTACTGGGCAAGGAACTTCGTGGGCTGGCCCCAGTTCTCCTCCCACCAGCCAAACAAGGCACACCTGATTCTAAGAGACTGGGAGGAGCTGGGCAAGCTGCACTGGCTGGTGACCCAGAACGTGGATGCCCTTCACACCAAGGCCGGGAGCCAGCGCCTGACGGAGCTGCACGGCTGCGCACACAGGTACAGCTGCCGGCACGGGAGGCTGGTCACTGGGCTCTCCTGCAGGGGGGCTGGCAGGCAGCTGCAGTGCCAGCTGCTGAGGAAGGAGGCACAGTGCCCATGCTGTGTTCCTGGAGATGACAGGCACAAAGGTAGTGTTGGGCTGGAGAAAAAGATCATAACCCAGTGCTGTTCACAGCACCGTATTTAAGAAACATGACCACCACTCCATTTTTTGGGAGCATTAATTGGATCACTGTCCTTGAAGCCTGCATCCATTTCCTCTTTCCTTGGTACACCAAGTGTCCTCTTAGTAAAGAGAACAAGGGGATCATGAGGATGCAAAGATTATTCACCTTAAGCAGAGTGGATAGTGCCAGAGTTGTACAGGATGCGTGGAGTGAAGAAGGGCCATCACAGCCTGGCTGGGATCACCCAAAATTTAGATGACAAAGCACAGCTTGAACTGGGAGAGAGGATGCATGGCAGGGTTCAAAGCACTTCCTCTAGAGCATTCCTACAAAGCAACAGTTAGAGCAGGAAGACACCTCCTTGACCTGTACCATTGGTAAATAAGTGTGGAAAATAATGACAGGCCTCCTAAGGAATGAGTTAGAATCTCCAGATCTTCAGCTGACATGGAACTCTCCACTAAGACTTTGCTCTGAATTTCAGGGTTTTCTGCTTGGCCTGTGGAGACCGAATCTTGCGTTCTGAGCTCCAGGAGCACTTTCAAGCCCTGAATCCTACCTGGAAAGCTGAAGCATTTGGCGTGGCTCCGGATGGGGATGTCTTCCTGACGGATGAGCAGGTGCGCAATTTCCAAGTCCCAGCCTGCCATAAATGTGGTGGAATCCTGAAGCCTGATGTGACCTTCTTTGGAGACACAGTGAGCCAGGAAAAAGTCCATTTTGTACACCAGCGCCTGGCAGAGTCAGACTCCATGCTGGTAGCAGGATCCTCTATGCAGGTAAGTAGGTCTGCCTCCCAAACTGCATTCCTACTTCTGCCTGCAATGATCCTTGGTCCCACAGCTTAGGACTACAAATGGCTTGTGGATCGGATCAGCCTTTGCAGAGCTTCTTTATTTTTATTGTTGTTGGAATCTGGCTTTATGAGTGACCTTTCTGGGCTTCCCTGTCACTCTCTTGCCAGTCTTCTTCATGCTGCTGTAAATACCTCCATTCAGACCTCTCTCTGCTGCCTCCTCCATCAGGTCACAATTGTCCATAAAGGGAAGATACCTGACAGAATTAATTTCTCACTTTTTTTTTTTTTTACCTGAAATTTTTAGCCTTTGGTAGCTTTTTAGGCCTCATGGCACACTGTGTAAAATACCAGGTTTTAGGACCTCTCATTCCTTATTAAATTCTCGATAAGAGAGCAGAAATATCTCAGCTGCTTGGGATTGTCCTTTGTATCACAATGTGTTTTCTCCACTAGCCTCTTATCTATAAGGTAAGGTAGCTAAACAACTAAACAACAGGGGTTTCTAAACCCATAGAAGCCTTTGTAATAGGCTGTTTGTATAAGATAAATTTTACCAGGAACAAGTTCTATTACATTAAAAAAACCTTACTCTAACACCTCCCAGAAGGAGGTAAAACCAAGGCTGCCTGATTGTGATTCTCTTGGCTTCAGGATACTGGATACAAATTCCTTGAGCTTGCACTTCTTAAGCTTATAATCCTCTGTGCAGGAATGATTGAAATGCCTTAGGTTCACTCTTCTACTACCTAAGCTGGGCTATGCAAGAGCCATCAAAGTGCAGCATATAAGTACCTGTGATAACTAATAAAAACTGCTGCAGAGATTTAGTAAAAGACAAGGACATTTCCCTTCAACGTGCTCTGAAGTTTCAGTTTCTATGAAATTGCAAATCCTTCACTGACAGAGGTTGGAAGGTGTTCTTCTCTGAGCACTCCTGAATGAAGACATTTCCTACCTGAGCTCAGTGCAGCTACCTAACAGAGCATGTATGTTCAGCCCTTTTCCACTGCCAACAGCAGCTATTTTTCTCCTTTCTGTAACTCTTCTTTTGCCTAAGCTGACAGTAATTTTGCCTTCTGATACCCTGCAGGTGTACTCTGGTTACAGGTTTGCTCTCGCTGCCCGGGAGAAGAAGCTGCCAATTGCAGTCCTTAACATTGGGCCCACCAGGTTAGATCACTTTGCATCCTTAAAGCTGAATTCCCGCTGTGGAGAGCTGCTGCCTTTGATCGTTTGCACGTGACCCAACCAGCTGAGCTTCAGTAGCTATCAGGATTAAAGCTATTTTTACAAGGTGAGTACCTTCCCTGCTCAGTCGCCTTACAGGGTAAGAACATGGGTTCCTGGCAAATACTGAGACTGAGGGGAGCTGACTGACAAAATGTTCCCACGCTGTGCACCAAAAGGTGGCTGTAAATTTTCATCTGTAACTGCTCTGATGGGCCATAGTACTGTTTCCCATGATCATAAACAAAAGACATACTAAAGTAAACATACTCACTCCTAGAGAATTGAGTGGGAGTATCCAGAAGACTCAGGAGTGTAGAATTCAAATCCATTTGTTACTATCAGGAAACTACAGGGGATCACCTGTAGTTCCAGAGAACCTGATCACAACCATTGCCTTTGCAACTGACAGCTCAAAATGTGTTCCTGATTGAATTGGTCCAGCTAATCCTAATCAAACACTACTGTTTAAAATAATCAATCCAAGCAATGAAGCAGCTTCTTTCTTCCTGTCCTGCAGGGCTCATCTCAGAAAGGGGAAAACTCCAGTCCAGGAAGCAGCTGTGAGATCCAGTGCAGGGCCGCTGAGGGCACCAGGAGAGGGCAGCAAGCCTCTCATATGTCAGCCTCACCAGTCTCCATTGAAACCATCTCCACTTACCAGGAAACAGAATGATGATGATGAAAAAAAAGTACTTACCTTGCCGTTGCAAACAGTGCCTTTTCATTCACTGGGACAGGATAATTGGACTACCCCGTCTGAGGAAAAAAATGTCTTTCTTATAATTGTCCCCAGAGGAGAAGGGGGGACAGGGATTTTGACCAAGTAATTTGAGGCTGTAGCACAGGAGGGTGATGTGGGAAACCAGGACACTGCTGGGGAATCCAGTATCACTGGTGGGATACTGTAGAGTGTGCAAAGAGGAACTGCAGTTGCCATTTAAAAGAAAAAAGGTTCAAAATAGAAGCTGCACAAGAACACTGCTCTTGTAACAGATTATGTGGAAGCACAGGGTATAAGGCTGATGTCTTCCAGCAAAGAGGGGAGTCAGCATTTCTCTGAACTGCCAGTTGACAAGCTGAACTGCTTCTTATCTGACTCTTTTAAAAATTAAATATTGTTGAGTTGCCAGAGTTACTTTAAGCTAATCCAACCAGCACTACTTTCGTTGAGGCTGCTACATTTTCCAGAATGCTTTTTTGAAGACGTAATTTAATTAATGAATAGCTAAGAAATCAATTAAATTTGTTTACAAGACTGAGACTATTTGCATTGTAATTTTCTCTCCCTCCTATGATTTATTTAAGTACATTTCTCAGTAGCCAGTTTAGATTCATTTTTTCCATTGCAAAAATGCAGGACATAATTACTAGCAGCTGATGAATTAAGAGAGAAATACAATTAAATCTGTACAATAGCTCTCCCTCAGGAGGTAATCTCTATTAATAGGTGCAATTTCCACACTCCTAACAGGAGATCCATCACTACTGGGTAGTGATTTGTTGTTGATTCTTAGGATGGTATTGTAAGCCCTATCAAACCATTTCCAGAGTAAAATACAGAACCTGGCAAAAACTAGAACACTAAAGTTTTGACCCGACCTTCTTCATGAAGCTACCACTCCTCCCTTCTAGCTCTGAGGGATTTGTCAGAGTTTTCCAAGTGTCCCTCCTACTCCAAGTAACATCTCCTGTACTAATACTTTGACAAGAACTGTAACAAGGAGTTGGAAACAAAGATGCCAGAGTCATCTGCTAAAAGGTCAAGTAGCAAAGCAAGGACAACTGACCACAGGATGCAAAGTTCATTTTTGCTTTGCTGTCGATTCAAATCCATGCCAGGATCCCATCTCAGGGATACATCAGGCAGCCAATTTCTGCAGAAGGCAGAGGGCATTAAGATGCTTAACACATTTCAAGATTTGGCTGTATTGGGTTAGAGGAGAGACAGCTTCACACAGAAGCCAAGCAAGAACAGTTCAGGACTCCCACCTGCATTCTGCTCCCACTGAATACTGACTCCACTTTCCAGTGACTCAGGTGTCTGCTGCTTGGCAGTGAGCAAAGCTCACAGATGTCTCTCCATCTTTAGCTGTCCTACTAACCAAAACTATTGCAGAAATCATGCCTAAAGCACAGCAGAGTCTCCGCATCCACCATGTTTTCATACAGGGCTTTCCCTGTAAGAAGAGACACTGATGGCTCCTTAGCAGAAGAGCTGGGGCTGAGTTTCTCACTATCCACTTCATCTTCTCCCCCTCCTTGAAACTTGCATGACATAGGTGTGTCATAACCAGAGGCTGCAGGTAGAGCTGGCATTTTGAGAAGGTGTGGGAGCATTGCCAAGCAGTCTAAAACAAGTCTTGGAATGAGTTCTGTGACAGGTAACTAAACCTCCCACATCTACCCCTGCCTCTTCTCCAGTTCTGCAGCTGAGCCTGTGGGAGAGGAGTCAGGGTGTCTCTCCAGCATCACTATCAGATGGGTCATTACCCCAGCTCTCCACTGATGATCCTTTTAAGCCACCAGGACACAATGACTTACAATAAATGAACATTACAGTAAATTTCCTGTGCATAGTTTATTACTATATTTTAATGAGCATATCTACAACAACTATATGAGGCTGAGATGAAGAAGTTCCTCCTTTTCTCTGCTAAGTTGATCCAGCACTACTAAAATTGACTTCTCTTAGAGCAGGATCAGAGCACTTCACTTCTTAACATGCTCCCCAAGATACCATTAAGAAGTTTGCTCACATGAGAAATGCCTGAGAGACCCTAAAGTTCCTACACCAAAAGCCATGACATGAAATTAGCTGAATCAACTGCTTTTGCTCTTACAGCTGTTCCTCCTGAAGCTTGGATAGAAGAGCTGAGAGTACCTTTTTCTTGTGCTCCTCTAAAAGTGGGGTTGGAGTTACCCAAAGCAAATAAAAGTTACTTCCTATTTGACAAATCTTGTCTTTGTTTCTGGGCAAATTCTCAGAGCAAACTGTAATTGAGTCTAGCAGCCTGAGGAAGGTATTTCACATACTGAGCTCCAGTGGGGGCAGCACAGAATGCAGATGGCCCAGAGGGTTTGGTGCCTGTGGTATAAGTGCAGCTGCCCACATCTTACAGTCAGATTGTTCCTACTGACACACCTGCTTGTTCATTACTTCTGGAAAATGACCCAAACCCCTGGGCATGGAGAACTTGGAGGTTCAGTGGAGTGAGGGTGACTAAATCTACCACCTAGAGTGTGCTTCTTCCCCTGTGACTGCCTCGAATGTCACCCTTTCCCAGCCATTGCAGCAGGCAGGGAAACAGCAGAGGCAAACCAGATGGGCTTTAAGAACACTGATCCAGACTGTTCCTGCAATTCTGTCTGCAGCTCCATCATCTCCCTTCCCACTGAGGAATGATACCCCAGTACCACTTTCTGCACTTCTGCCCTTCTGCACCACTAACTGGACAGTGGCAGAGAAAAAGAGAAACTGAGCCCGAAGAGGATGAGCAACACTGAAAATGTCTCAAATTGGTCTCCAGGCCCAAACAAGAACTGCCACAGGATCATTACCATCAGCAGAGTTGTTTGCTCTCTGCATGTCTCACCTCAGCTGGAGCACTCTTTTTCATCTGTGCAATGCCCATATAGTTAAGAGTAATTCAGCTCTCCCTGCAGAGAGTGAAAAATCTTGGCACAGAAAATAACAATAGAGAAAAGATAAGAGACTGAGACTTCACTTCTGGAGTGAGAGCCCACAGAGCTGCTGTCCCTCCAGCATCTCATGCCCCAGCTGTGGTGTTGTGCAGGGTCTCAGAGCTCCCCCTTGCTGAGCACAGGGATACCTTGTGTTCCAGGGAGTCCCTTTCTAGTTTGGAACAGAAGTACAGGCCAGCATGGCAGAAGATCTTCACGCACTCCTTGTACTCCCCCACGCTGGCAGTTCAAGCAGTCAGTAGCCCAGCCCTTACCCTTCCCACAAGGCTCCTTAAAGCCCTAATGAGCAGCTTTGCACACCCCCTTCAGCCTCCCCACCTGTGCCGTTCATTAGGGCCTGACACTCTGCATTATGTGGGAAGGCTCCCTGTGGTTGGGGGATGTTTGGATTTAATGGTAGGTCGTTCACACCATCAAAGCAGCATGGAAATGAGTAGTGTGATCAAGGGGCCAACATAAGTGCAGGCTTATAAAATCTGTATGGAGTAAGACAGATACAGAACGAATGTGAGCCTTCATCTATCTATGGGGTTTGTCTGTGGAATGCTTGAGTGCCCCAAATGCTGAATGCCAGGAGTAGATGTACTGCTCATCTCAAATCTAGAGATCCTGTTACAGGCAAAATTCATACTAGCAGTTTCTGAAATGCTTCCAATGCACCCCAGCCATCTTCCCCACTTGTGATTATACAGCTTGAAAGTGCAGTGTTCCTTCCAGATAGTGATGATATTTTACTTTTTTTCCCTACAATGAGGTTTTTCACAAGGGGATTTTAGTAACATTTACTTAGGAGCTTTACTGTTCTACAAACAATAATTGCAGAGAATCTAAGCTAGTGAGTGAGTACAAGAGACCTCATCTTGCTCTTCCAGCCCTAAGAATGATTCATTTTGGCCATATGGCAGGATCCTCAAGACTTCTGTGGAGGACTCCAAGTACTCAAAGTTTCCAGAAAATTCATGTACACAAACACATTTCTGTAAATAAGAAATGAATACTAGTACAAAACTAGGACACAGTGATAAAATGGAATACCTGGCTCTGACATACAATCCTTTCCCTTTTTTAAGGAAAAAAAGGACTAAATGCCATTCACTATCCTTTCTCATTACCATTCTAATGCCCTCAAAGAGGCATTTACTTTCAATAGGGAGGCATTGCAAGTACCTTCTAATAACACACCAAGCCAGCTTCTTTCTTCTCCATTTGTTTCTCATTTTCCAAAGCACTCTGAGGTCCTTGGGTTCTGCTCCATGTTTGGGTACAGTTCATTCTGATGATGAACCAGGGCCCTCCTCATGCCCTGCCAGCAAGCAGGGCTGTCTGTAGACCCTGCCCCAGGAGCTCACCCACACCTCCAAAAACCTCTGCCAGCAAAACCAGTACCAAGGGTGAGGGGCAGCTTTGACACAGGACCTTGGCAGGGCTGGAAAAGTGGGGCAGGTACTGTCCCTCAGAGGGGCTCCCTGCGCTCAAAGCCAACATTACCTCCTTCTCTGCAGCTCCTGGCTGGAAACATCGGGCAGGAGAAGGGCTCCCCAGGGTAATCACACAGGAGACCCTCAGGAGAAAGGAGCACCAAACGGCTCAAGATCCTCACTCACCGATGCCCGAGGGAGGAGGGACAGCTGTGCTGTGGCTAACGCGAGGGCAGCTCGAGGCGAGGGCTGCTGAGGGGAGGCGTGAAGGACGCCCTCGGAAGCCCCGGGAGAGCAGGCGGGAGGGATGACCTGAGGAGCCCCGGGCGGGCGGGAGGAGAGTGCTGAGGAACCTCGGGTGGGTAAGGGAGAGAGGGCCACCCTGAGGAGCCCCGGGAGGCTGAGGGTGGGTGGGGACGGGGGCGCTGAGGAGCCCCGTGAGGGTGAAGGNAAGCCGCAGCCTCGCCCTCAGCAGCCCCAGCTCGCCCGTACCTGAGGGGCGGGGCGGGGCACGCGAGGCCGCGAGCAGGTGCGCCCCGCTCCGCCCCCGCCGCCTCCAAGGGCCAATCAGCGAACGCGGGGGCGCCGCACGCGCCACACAGGGCGGGGTCAGAGGAGGCGGGGCCTCCCTCCCCTCACGCACCGGCCGCCGCTCCTTCCCCTCAGCGCGGCGGTGGAGGACGGCAGGGAGTTCTCTTTTAGGTCATTTATTTGTTTATTTGATGCTGCAGCCGCCCTGAGACACTTGAGGGCGATTATTTGCAGTATTTGTTGATGTTCAGGTTCTTGTACTCGGGGTTGTAGGGCGCCTTGGAGAAGCACAGGGCAGCGGCGCGGTCACAGTTGCAGATGAACATGGCGCACTCCTTGTTCTTGCCTGGAGAAGAGAGAGGAGAAGTCAGAGCCCGCGGCTCCTTCGCCAGGCGCTGCAGTGGCTCGGGCTGGCACTTCTGCTGTCAGGGTGTACCCGTTTCACTGCTGCGATCGTTTTGGGGCTGCACAGGCTTCTCCTCACTAACCCACTGCCTCCAAAGATGTGTTCCAGTCCAGCCATCTCTCTCCTTGCCCCTTCTTCCCTTCCCTGCAGCCCTGTTTGCCAGCCCCTCTGCTCTTTACCTGCGTTCTGGAGCCCTGTAAAGGCTCCACTATTCGTCACAGGTGTCCAGCAGAAACCGTGTAACAGTTCCCAGTTAACATGCTGACCTCTTGGATACTGCTATTGGAGAAAAGAACACAATCCCCTGAAGAGCAGACAGGCTTTCCCTATATCCTGCCCTACCATATATCTTCATAAACTTTTAATTGTGGGCTACATAGAGAATACTCCTTCCAGTGCCTGTGCGAGGTGCCCCCTTTCTAACAACCAGTTCCCCTGGCAAGAACTCGGGCTGTGCCTTCCTGCCGCAGAGGTGTGAGTGTAACACAGCCCTGGTCCTTCCGAGAGAGACTGGAGAACACCTGGAGTGATGTGGAAAGGGACGTACTGCTACACGTGATCTGCCCCCCGGAGCAGCTGTAGCTGTATGACTTAGTGTAGGGGTTGTCCAGGAGGAATTTGCAGGAATCCAATTCCTTTGCCTGTGTGTAGCAGTTATCATGTACTTGGCAGCACCTGGGAAACAAGAAGAAAAAGGTTAGAAAACACCAGATTTGCAGGCTCAACTGACCTGTATGACACACATATATACACTAGATTTGCTTTGACAAGGCTCTGGACAATAAAAAAAATATATATTCATCGATAAGAGGGCAGAGACAAAGGACCTCAAAGGGATGCAGTTGTGCCAGCTCATGGTCCAAGAGGTGTCTGGTACATAGGAACTTATGGGAGCATCTTCACAGGGAAAGCAAAAGCCAGTGTTTACCCTACACTCCTTCTCAGTGCCTGGTAGCTGACAAGCTCTCAGCCAACACAATCCAAGAACTGGCTGCCAGATTTGTGTCTCTCTAAATTGCCTGTGCCATTTCCTAGCATTTTGCAGCCCAGCCCTGCGTGTGTTGATGGTCAAGCATTGGGCAGAGTGTGCAGAGCTCCATCCAGGCTGCTGGGCCAGCAGTGCTGCAAAAAAAAAATGCTGGAATGAGCACACTGTGCTACCACAGAAGAGTTACTGTAATTATATTTTATCTTAGTAATAAGGTATCAAGGTGTGATAGTGCACATCCTTTTCCTCTGAATCCCTCTGTGAAAGAAAGCTTTGTTCACAGCAGCCAGAGAGTTCTGTAAATGTTCCTAGGCAGGGCCAGCCGAGATGAAGCGGAAGCAGGAAAGTGCAAGCAAAGGAAGCTCTGTGAAAGCAGAGTCTCACAAACCTGTCGAGCTCGTCCACCGGAGTGCCGCTGCCGCCCAGGCCGCAGTAGCAGCCGTAGTCGGCGAAGTCCAGCAGGGGGTGGCTGTCCGGCAGGGTGCACTTGATCATCTTGCGGAACAGCCACACGGCCCGCGGCGAGACCTCCTCGCTGGCTGCACCCACTGCGGAGAGAACAGACGTGGTTAGTCAGGCCCAGGTTACCAGCGCGAGGGCCAGGGCTCCTACACACCCGACAGCACGAAAAGCAGGGCCAGGAGCTTCATTCTCGCAGCACTTGTCACAGTGACTGGTGCTGAGGGGAGTGAGTGAGTCTTTATAGAAAAGGCTCACCTTGACAGGGGTATGAGATAAACCAGCCACTATTTATGTAACTAAATGCAGACTTCTTCCATGGGAGGCTGTGGGCAGCGGGTTATGGTGTGATCAGTTGAAGGCCAATTGAGTTAAATCTGTGAAAGCTGGAAAGGCAAATATTTGCTCTATGATTTTTGCTATTAAATTTTTGTAGTGCTACTGTTATAAGTCAACCTGAAAGACATTAATATATTTAAGGGCTCTCTACTAAAAAGTAATAGCGGTATGGTAGTTAAGTTGGAAGTTTCTGGCACACTAATAACCACCTGCCACTAATACTTGCATCCTTTTTTTATGGTATCCCACTTATCATTAATCCTGTATTTCTCCATGAGTTATCCTGTTCTAATTCAGAGAATAAGGTACAGGTTGTCCACTCATATCAAATGACCATTTGGCATGAGCTCAACCGAAAAAAAAAAATTAAGCTGTTCTTTACTTTAAAACCACAGAGGTGAAGGAGGTACTACTAGGCAAGAAACAGGAGCCAAGTGACCTGGAAAACGTTTGTATTTGGCTTAAACAAAGAGTATCTGGTTTTATGTGGCCTCAAGCAATCTACACTGGAAATGAACCAGGCTTGGAAGTTTCAACATACACAGCAGACTTCAGTAACTTAGAACAGTTTCTCTTTCGCCAACACCAATGCAGAACCCACTTAAGAACCTTTGGTTCTCTATGCCAAGGGATGAGTTGAGTTGAGAACCTTGAAAGAAGTTTAAAAAATGGGTAAGAAAAATCTTCCTGGAATCAGTCAGGGGTAAGTAAAAACACTGCACTCATAGTTAGATCCCAGAGGCTCTGGCATTTTCAGGGCTACGGGTTTGGCGTTTTTACACCCTCAAGATACAGTTCTTAGACCTGGTTGTCAAGTCTGCATTGATTTCCAAAGCACCAAACAAGCCCTCAGCTTTGAAGAGCAGAGGAGGACACAGAGGCCCCCTTTCTGCAACAGCCCAATATACCAGAGTGCTCACGCAGGGAACCTTGGACTCAATACCCCCCAGTAGGTTCCAAAAGGGGTGATGAGGACACTCCTCACAGGGTCTGAAACTACACCAGGGGACCCACAGTACCCAGTGGCTGTTGACATTTCCATAGGACATCTAGGTAAATAAAATTAGACATGGTGCTGAACAACCAGATCCATTATGACTTTTTTAAACTCTTCAAGCACTCCCAATCTGAGGCTCTCCCCTCATGGGTTATCTACAGCCGAACAGCTGCTGAGTTGCAGATTTAAGATTCTCTGTGTTCTAACCGAGTATTGAACAAACATTAAAGGCTGATGTAGAGAACAGTCTGTACCACAGTTAGCTTAGAAAAAATAATTTAATCTTTTGCCCACAGATCAATCTGCCAACTTTCCCTTCAATATCCACTCAAATGTGGATATCTACCGGATATTCAATATCCACTCGAATTTGTGTTCTCTGCTTTTATCATTAAAAAAGAATTGTTTTCTTACTTATGAAACTTAGAAGTCTGGTTCCTTTTTCCTCTTTTCTCAGTATCCGATGTATTATTATGTTTCCTAGAAAATTTCCAGTCAACTAGCCTTTTAAAATCATAAATCAAGAGTTTCCTATTTTTTTAGTTCAACAAAACGATCACCAAGTGTGGGAAAGCAAGCACATGAGCATTACAAGAGTGCCTCATGAGAAAATCCCAGCAGGGTAAAGATTTTTCCAACAATGCTGTTTTTGGTTTCCTCCAACCTGTGCTGTATACAAAGCCACTGGTCTTTGGTACACTTGTGAGCACATTTCAACCCATAACTGGTTCCAACTTACAGGCAGGCTTAAGCCTTAAATTATTCTTAAGACTTTTTTATAAGCCCCATTGCAGAGTTCCCTACTATTCCACACTGTTACAATTCTCCTTTCTCTCTTTTGTCTGTTAAGGACTTTACTCCCATCTCCACCTTTTACTTTCTTACATTTAGCTTCCTTGGTCCACCACAGTCAGTTGAATCCAGGGTATGAGCCAAACTTCTAAGTACGACATCATCTCCTTTTCTGAACCTACAAATACTTACACAAAACCTCTGTAATGCAGAGAAGAGACACAACCTCTACTAAAACCAGATCTGCCTCACATTATAAACTGGGCCACTGCCGAAGTGTGGGAGCACAACAGCAAGTCAGAGACCTGCCTGAGGCTTTTGTCCTTAAGGTAGGATGCAACTCCTGCCAGGTCTAAGTTCACCTGAAATCTCCCTCACTGGAAAACCCTGCACCCCCAAATAATGACAGAGAAGGACAGTTTTCAAATAATTTATTAGGAATTTAAAACTGAAATCTGGAAAAAGGGTTACAGGTGTGGAGAGAACAAACATTGGAGTGTAATAACTTACTGGCTTAAAAACACAGCTTTATTTCTTTTAAAAAAAATGCCCACCCTGAAACCAGAGCCCCAGCCTCCAGGCAGTGGCCAGAGAGTGACTCACAGCCCAGCAGCAGCACAGCTGGCCCGGGATGTCTGGAGGGGGCACGGAAGCAGCTCAGCGCATACACCAAGAGGGAGGAAAGCGCTGTCCGCAGACCCAAATTTGAAGTATATAGAATAAAAATAAACCCAATAAAATGCAGCTCTTCTTTAATTAGGAAATATTTAAAAAAACAGACATACAGACTCTTGTCTCAGTAACAAAAATTATTGCTTTGTGTTTTCAGTACTGATCTGTTAAGTACCTTCTTACCTAAACAGAACTCTCCAAACGCATCGCCCAGGTCAGGACAAGTTCCAGCAGACGGGGGAGAGATGGAAGAGAAAAAGGGCCCTGTGGGCACTGTGGCCCTCCCAGTCCTTTTCTAAATGCCCATCTCCTTTACAGGGGCTCAGTTTGGGGGAAGAGAGGGAATGATTTTTAAAACTTAAGATGAAGCTGTTATTTCCCTGGGAAAAGAGTTTGGCTGCATCTTAATAAAAGGCTTAATCACCCCCCTTAACAAGGTCTTTGGTTCACTGAAATCCAGACCCAAACCTGCCCCGTGTATTCCTGCTGGAGGCCTCTCCTGGCAGAGTGCTGGTTAGCAGGGGCCTGGACCACACCAGGGGAAGCCCCAGCAGGTTCTGGAGAAGGGACCAGATCACCCCGCACAGGACAATGGACAAACTCCCACAGTCTTCAGAACACAGAGTAAAGCAAACGGGAAGCTGCAATTCTATAATTCATATAATCCCTGAGAAGCCCTTAACCCGCCCCCAAATCACCACCCTAATGCTTTTCTCCCCTGTTAATGAATCCCCATCCCAGAGCCCTGCCCTTCAGAGAATGACTACCCAAATCTCCCCCTGGCTGACACCCCTTCCGATACCCTCGCCTCCGGAGGAGGAGCCCCTTTCCCAGGAAATCTTGACACAAGCGATAATGTTTGGAGAGTGAATTCCTTTCAAAGTAACCAAGACAAGCAACGGCGGCAAAGCCCTTTCCCTAAGCCAGCCCAGAGGCGGCGCTACGGAGCCCAGGGATGGAGTCTGTACATCGAGCAATTGGAAGCAGCTTTAACCCGCTCAGCAAAACAGCCGATGGCTGGTACGTTTCACCCCGCCCGCCCCCCCGCCCCCCTTTCATCTCATCTCATCAGAGGTCTTAAAATCTTACAGTAAAAGGTGTACAAAAAAAGAACGAAGTCCTGTCAGGATTCTGCTGGAGAGTATTGCTCACGCTGCAGCACCAAGTCCAGGACCTGGAGCTGCTCCTTGGAGCCAGGCTGCAGGCAGCAGCCAGGTTCAGCTCACGATATTTACATATTATACAGGAGGAAAAAGAAAACCCCACATAAAACTAAACCTAGGAAAAAAAAAATCTTTCAGCTGTAAGGATAGTGTTTTTCACTTAGCAAAATATACATTTGTTTTGTTCCATAGCGATGTCCAACGTTTTCGGATCCTTGGAGTTTCACACTTTTCAAAGCCTCACATTTACAAAACAGAAACAATTAAAAACAGTTTCTTTAAAAAAAATAGAAATACAGCAGTTCCTCTCTGCCTTTGCTCTCTCTCTGTCTCTTTCTTCCCTTCAGAACTGCATTCTTGTTACATACCGTGCTTTAAAAACACTGACGACAACAACAACAGAGTTGAAAATATTCAAAACAGTTTCAAAGCCAAATAAAAATACTCCTCAATGAAAACTACCTAACACAATCACAAAGCCAATTCATAAAATATGTCTACTAGCTCGGGAAAGAGCAAACAACAAAAAGAAGGGGCAGCCCCCAAAAAAGATAAAAAAATAAAATAAAAAAATAAAACTAACAGCTAATAAAATAAATAAAAGAAGAATCAGTGGGCTGGGGGCAGGGAGGGGGAAGCGTAAACCGTCGGTGGTTAGTAAGAAAGCGAGATGATCTCCTCGGGTTCAGTCCAGTGTGGTCTGGGCAAAGGGAGAGATCGGGCAGGGCGGCAGGAGCCTGGCAGCCAGCCGGCAGTGTGCAGTTTGATTCAAGAAACGTAACCTTGGCTCATCCCCCGAGGCTCACCACATCCTCCAGCCACTCGCTGTCCTCGGTTAGGTCACTGGGGAATCTGTGAGACACAGGAGGGGAGGGAAGGGACAGGATCTAGAACAACCACAGCTTTCCTCCGGTGTGATCTGACAGAAACACTCAATACCCAAACTTTGCCCCAGCACAGTCTTGCTCTGCACATCGCTGGCACAGGGACAGGGCACAGCAGAGATGTTTCCATCTTCCATGGCAATGTGCAGGCCTGGGAAACAAGGTCCCATACACCACATGGCCTGGCCCCTGCCAGGACTGGGACATAGCAGAGCCCAGCCATTTCCCAGCACTAAGCTCAGTGCAGCCCTGCCAGGCTGCCAGGGGCTCCTGTCTGTGGACACCGTTCCCTCCAGGTTTTGCCCTCTTTTTTGAAAAGCAGGTTGTTGACTTCCTCTATTTTAAATTTTAAGCCAGCTAATTTCAGTCACATTTGCAAAGCAAACAAAGATTATCCACCACTTCCCTCTCAGCCCATCCAAGGACCAAAACTAGAACCAAACAAATTCTCCTTCTGCCCTTCTCCCAGGCAGAAGATGAAAAACCTCACTTTCCAGACATTGGTCTCAGCAGCAGTGAGAACAACCAGCTGCATGATGGAGGCTTCCCCAGCCACACAGAAGAGCCAAGCTTATCTCTCAGGATCACCACTGGGTTGTGACTCTGGCCAATCCTGCAGATGCTTCTCTTTTTGCCAGTGCTTCATCTTCTTCCTCTTTGTGCCAAGCCTCTGGTGCAGGAGGGAGCCCAGGCTGGCCACAGGACTCCTCCCACAGGCTGGGCCAGGCCATGGAGCCTCACAGCAACACTCACAGCTTCAGCTGAGAGCCTGAGCATAGGGACCAGCTCAGAACCTCACTCCTTTCTCTCATTACCTGCTCCTGCTCAAAGCTCTCTTACCTCCTGCCTCCTTGGTCCCCAGCTTCAGTGATACCCATTGGTAAAAGCTGTTGCAATCAAGGGACCCTGTGAAGAAAGAGTTAAAACACTCTCTTAAACAAAAGTAAAGTGAAGAAGAATTACTAACACAACAAATTCAGTCATAGCCCAGATGATAGAGTGTTTTCAGTTGGAGGTGCCAGGTCTAAAGAGCACATCACACTGCAGGATGCTGTGTCAGGGCCAAGACAGGCTCTGGGAAAGCCTGAGCTAGATCAGGACCTTGAGTGGTGATCAGGGAGAACTAGCAGAAACCAAGGATGTGGGCTCCAAGTGTGCTGCTGCACTCTGCACCGTCCACCTTTGGTCTGGGGCTCAGCAGTGGCACAGCCAGTGCTGCAGTGGGTGGTATTTCATCACCAGAAAACAGGCTGTGGGCTGAGTGGGCTGCCTGCTGCTGCTCCCCTCCCTCCCCACGTGCAGACACAGCCCGCTCCCCATCTGCCTCCCCCGCAGAGGGCGCGGGGAGCACTCACCCCTAGGCTGTGTCCGAAGCCGGTGCTCGGGGCTGGACTGGCAGCGCTGATGTAACTGCTGACCCCTGAGTCCTGGTTGGCGGCTCCGTAAAGCTCTGCCATCGGCCCGGGGCTGGTGGTGCCCAGGAAGCCACCGGTGCGACTGGGGGTGGAACCTACAGCCGGCAGCAGAACTGCAGAGTGAAGATCCCAAAAGTGCAAGCCTGTCCCACCCCCCTCCCGCAACCCCTTGGCGAAGCTCCGTGACAGGACCCCGCGCTGGGGAGGAAAGGGGAGTTACCTGTCCCTCGCACCACGGCCGCTGCAGCCGCTGCTGCTGCCATCGGTCCATACGCAGTGAGGGGGATTGCTGGAAAGGAAGGAACAGGCATCTCAGGAGCACTGTGGCTACATGGGAAACTCCTCCAAGGGAGCCTTCATTTCCCACTGCAAAATACTGGGCCCACACAGACATATTGCCTTAGTGTACCACAGAGGACATTAAAGGATGACAACAGGGAAGTGCATAGCCCTGAATTTATCAGTGTTCTTTTGCACAGCCAATGTCCAGAGGAATGCATGAGCCATGCTCTGTCATGCCCACATCCCAGAGCAGCCAAAGGCATGGTGTGGAAGAGCTGAACAAGAAGTGGGCAATTTCAGATGTATCCTGTCACTGCTAAGCTTGCAAGATGCAGTTAATCAGAAGCTACAGATCCAGATTTTGGCAGTAAATGTGGAGAATCGCAACAGCTCAGGGACAGCAGCTGAAGCTTAACATCCTGAGGCTCAGCCCCTCCTCTGTCTCTTGGTAATATTCTTGAATAACAGTTTAATAGCCTCTTTCTCCCTGTTTCTTTGCTCAAGATGTACCATCCTCCCCACACTGAGTTTTGCTCAAAACCTCATTGTTCATTATAGAAAAGCAAGAAACATATACCTAGGGAGCAGGAACTAGAAATGGCTTAATTAAAAGAGTAAGTCTTAATTTATATGTAGCAGTTCTAATTCCCAACTCTACTGCCACAGGCATTCAGCCCCCGGCGCAGGAGGCATCTAGCCAGTGTGTTTCTCTTTGCCCTTAAAATGACTGGGTCAGCATTTCATGCTTGAATGTGAAATTCACTGTGATTCTGTTTAGAGCACCATAAAAAGAGGTCAGAACAAATCAATCGCGTTAAGGCTGAAACCCAGACTAGCTTAGGAGGGAATATTTAGTAGCAGGCACCAGCCTGTTTCAAGCAAACGTCATACGAGGCTTCTATCTGGGTTAGCCGCTCATTACAGGCCCTGGGCCAATGCAGGCATTGCTGCTTCACATCACCCCAAAGATGCTGGTCTGGGAAAGAAAGGCTGCTGGCAGCCACCCTCCTGCCCCATCCCTGCATGTCCCTAACACAGGAGTGAATGTGGTTTTACTGAGAAAGGAGGCAAGGTCATCTCAAAAGCTCCAGTTCTTTCTCCAGGAAAAACCCTTCTTGCTTTGCAGCCTTATCTGCTGAGACACCAGGTTTGCGTTGCGGCGACAAAGCACCTGTGCCTGCATCCAGCCTGTGCCATCCCCTCCTCTTGGCTCCCCTCACCAAGCCATGAAGCACAGCCCATGTGCTGCAGCCACTCGAAGGCACAAGGGCCCTCGAGCTCACAGCTCGCTGAGCCTCTGTGGGAGCGGGGCCCTGCCCTGCCCTGCGCGGGGCCAACCGCAGCCTGTCCGTGGGGAGCGCGGCCGCGGCCCAGCCCGGCGGCTGCGCAGGGCCCGTTTAACAGGAGGGAAGCGGATCGCGGAGGGAAGGATGCCACGATCCCCAGCTGGTCCTTCAGTGAGACACTCAGGACTGTCAGCTAACGTGGCACCCAGCCAGGACAGCAGCATTAATAACTTCTTGTTGTGCAGAGCCCTGGTGCACCCCGGCCACCAGTGACAGCCAGGCCCCGGGCGAGTCACCTCTGCTGGGAAAAGGCACAGGACAGCCGGGGGCAGACATGAAGGGAAAACACTTCTGCCAAGTCACCAATATTCCTCTACAAATGTGAGGGGTTTTGAAGAAAAACACACATGTAAATAAACAACTGGACCCACATCTGCTTTGCTTGCCAACCAGAAGGCTCAAAGGTGCTTGTGCAGCTGCATACACAGTGTCAGGGAAGGGTTTTGTTATGAGTGAGATGGGATTTAGTTTTCCCCTACCTCCCTCAGGGAAATTTGTTCATTGGTGGCTGCCAACCTCAGCATCCTCACGAACAGAGAGTCCCTGAGGATTAACATAGTTTTGTGCCACAGAAACTCCCTTGCAAGCCTGATTGTACTGCTAATTCCAGAAGAGCTTCCTAGGAAAGTTTTCCATACCCTTTTGCAGAGAGATTCAAACCCTGAAACAGGTGGGGGCAAGGAAGCACTGGGAAGGAGGAACACTATGGAAATGAAATGGCACATGGGGAGTAGGGTGCTACACAAAGCTGCTTTTCTATGACAAAAACCATGGACAGGACAGAGCTGGGGAAAACATGGCCATGGAAGGGAGAGTAGACAGAAGGAACATCACGTAGGGAGAACACACTGCACACACCCCAGGGGCTGAGGATTCAGAGGGCATTTGCACTTTGAGGGCACTGAGAATGATCCTCTCGTCCCATTTTGTGCAACAGCTCACCACAAGCACTGCAGGACTTTGCAAAGTCCCACCACACTCACTCCTACCTGGGAAGCCTGTGTGGGAGTAACTGGGGAGCTGCACCACCCAGAGCAGGGAAAGTATTCCCTGCAGCCCCTCCTGCCCAGGGAAATGGGATTAGAGTAACCAGGGGTGCATCCACACCCTCTCCCTCCTCCCAGCACTCCAAATTTCAGCCTTGCAAGAGCTCAGGTTAAAGCCATTTGTAGACCTGTGGAAGTCACCCTGCTCTCTGCAGTTTCCGTATCTGGTTTACATACAGCCTGGGGCAAGGAGCTAAAAAAACGAGGCAAGCAGCAGGACAGGACCTGCATGGCCCCCTTCAGAGGCAATACACATGGCTCTGATTGCCTCTCCATCTTTCCATCCCCAGCTTTGGATGGAGCTTATCCAGATGAAAGAGGAAATAAGGCACATTTCCAGTCTAACTGCGCCAGGCTGTGGAGCAGCAACACCACTGAAACAGCCCAAAGCCCCCTTCTCCCCTTCCAGCTTGTGAGTTTAGGAAATGAGTGGGACTGACCTGTGAGCTCAGGGAGGACGGGGGCACTCGGGAGAGGGGTCCGCTCTACACGGAACTCTAAAAACGAAATGCAAGACAGCTTAGGAACTCATCAAACGCCCCGAGGGAGACCCCGCAGAGACACAGCAGCCGGGGTCTGCTGGGGGAGCAGTCTGCAACCAGACTGCAGCCAGGCCAGTGTCTTCTTTAAACTGATTTATAACTGGTGCTGAAAGGTGCTGGACTCCTGCCCTGAAGGCTGAAAGGATCCATTTATCCTTGGAATAAATGTGGCCAGGGCAGGGCAAGTTCAAGCTTCACTGTGTAGCCTCAGGTCTGCCCTGGAGCACCGCTCTGTGACCCAGCCAATCTGACCTCTCAGCGGCAAGGCCAGTGGTTGCTCACTATGTGCCACACTCAGTCTGGCACAGGTTTACAGTGAGGGACTTGAAGCCACTACAGCTAGAGTCATGGAGAGCTTCCAGACAGCCAGGAGGCAACAGCAACTTTCAGCCAGTCAGCCTGGGCTCACCTCAGGCAAAGAGGAAACTTCCCATTCCCAGCCCCTAATATCAAAACTTCATTTATCAACCATCACACTGAGGGATGGAGTAAGGAAGGGATGCTCAGAGTTGCCACATCTCTAGAAATTAGCAATAGCAATAGCACAGTATGTCCCTTAAGTGTGCTCTGCCTCATTCTCCAGCCTGGCAGAGAGTGGGAGGGGAGGCCCCACAAAGCTCTGAGCAGCTGCGGCACAGCAGGTTCCAACCATTGATCGCTGAATCCATGTTCTGAGCACATGGCAGGGTTGGAAGCTTGAAACCACCCAGTTTGCAGAGGATATGCAGCCCCCTGGCCCAGCAGATGCTTTGTGAAGGCTCTGAGTGGTCCAGGCACTGTTTAGAACACAACGGCAGTGCTGCAGGCACCTGCCTTTTGCGTGCCCAGGAGTTCTCTGACACACAGAGTTTAACATTCTGTGCTACTTTCAGAGTGGTGGCAACTCTGGTAAAGAGAGACAGACACACACAAAGGCGGTGAGAGGCAGAGCTGCGGGGCCCTTCTGTGTCACAGCAGCAGCCCTGCGGAGGAGGTCAGCAGAAAGGACGTCGCAGCAGCCTTGGGCTTTTCCTGCCACTGCACTGTGAGGATAATCCTAATGAAGGACAAGCTGTTCCCACCTATTCCAGGGCTTCTCCAATCCCCCTTCCACATCCAACTCCAATTTAAAGAAAGACCAAACAGGGGAAAGGGTGAAAAGGGGCAGAGCCTGGGTTATAGATCATGCCAGGGGCTCCCATCACCTGAAGGCAGACCAAAAAACAGAGCAGGGAGCTCCACTCACCAGGGAACTGGTAAGTGTAACCAGGTGCAATGCCAGTGTAACTTCGACTCGCGTAGGTGGCAGCTTGGAAGCCTGGATAACCTGGGGAAGAGAAAAGGACTCCGTTGCTGCAAGCTGGCACGGTCTGTGCCTGCAGTGCCTGGCTGCTCATGAGCAGCATGAGCATCCTTTGGCATTAGACAGCAAAGAGAGGGGCAACAGCAGAAGCCCCAGGAGAGTGCTGGGCAGAGCACGTGCGAGCCTGCAGAGAAGTTTTAGCAGGCCCATTAATTTTTCCTTGCTCCAAACATGTAAGGACATGGAGATTTCCTTAAACTCACAGCTCTGCAGACTAAGGCCTTCTGATGCATCAGCTGGATTTACAAACAGGAGATCAGGGAGGAGGGGGCATCTGAACAGCTGAATAGCTCTGAGTCACTTTTGCACTAGGAAGGGCTGGTGAATGCAGGTACAAAGAACATTTCTTCTTGGTGCAGGTGGGAGCATAACTCCTGCTGTTCCCTGGGAAGCTGACCACCTATAGGAACAAGCCTGTGAGAATACAGGACACTGACTCACAGATGAATATTTGATTTGAGATCTCCCAAGAAAAGAGTCTGTGGATTTCCCAGTGACTCAGTTTGAGTCTTGCTGCTTTAAAATTCAGATGGCTTAGAAAAGGCAAACCCCAAAACCACAGGCTGGAGATTTATTTTCCTTCAATAAGTCAAGTGAAAACATTGGTAGAAAAATGCCCTTTTGGGGGTTTTGTTCAGTGACTTACTGCTACTCAGCAGGCTTAGCACACCCTGCCCAGCAACACCAACAATGATCCTGAGCAAACAGTGCTCTTGGGTCAGCTCAGTCCTGGCTCCAATGAAAGTGGGAAGAGAGAGAAGCCAGGACCAGCACCCACACTGGAAGGATCATGCTGACTCTCAGATCTAGGCACAAGGTTTTGTAGATGGAAGATGGGGCTAGAAATGACTATTTTATTATTATTTTTAAATCGTTATCTAAATGCTTTTGCCTTGGGAGCATTGGTAGACATGCAACCCAGCCTGCTTGTCACCAGCTTCTTACAAGACAGTCCTATGATAAATGTATAGCTTTCCCTGCAATACCAGATATTTGCTGTACCTGAGAGGGAGGGAACAGAGTGAGACAACAGTGTTCTAGAACTTAAAGGGCATTTTAACAGTCTTTAAATGGCAATGGGGACATTTACATAGACCACTGTTTCAAGTGGAAGCTTAGGGGCTCTTTAATCAACTAATTCATCAGAAAGCCTGTAGAAGTGTGGGAGGAAGATGCCTGGGTACAGATTACTCCACACGCAGCTCTGCAGTTACATCCTATTCCACGTGAAGGAATTGCTGTCCATGTGCCACGGCACTGCGGGACCGTGGAGACGCTGCCGAGGGGCAGAACCGCGCCCGCAGGGGCTGTGCCCAGCCCGCCCGGCTGCCGCAGGGCAGCGGTGGCACGTTTGCAGTTTTTCCAGGTGCCACCAGAGGGCAAGTCGCGATCGCGAACAGGTCCCGGCGGCCCCGCACGGGGAGCGCTGCCCTTGGCCGCCCCGCCGCTCCCGGAATAAACCTCTAAGCTGCTGCCTGGCACGGCCGGGAGCGGGGGGAGCGCGGGAGAGCTGACCGGGGGCTTACCCAGCATGCCGATCCCCAGCATGAAGGCATCCATCCCGTAAGGCATGACTCGGGACCGCCCTCGTGCAGAGCCCGTTGGGGACATCACCTCCTTCGGCTGAGCTTTTTTACACTCCACCTGCCACAAGAAAGTAAGGATCAGGCTCGGCTGTCACAGGCTGGATCACAGGCTGGATCACAGGACACAGCCACAGAGCACAGGCAGGCCAGGCAGGGCTGCCTGCGTGACAGCACGTCCCAGCTCCAGCCACCTCCATCAGCCCGCTCCACTGCCCTTCCCTGACATCCCTGTCCCCAGCCTGCATGGTGCCAGCCTTCCCTCTTGCTCTGCAGCCACCACAGGCAATGAGGAGCTCAAACATTGCTTTTCTCCTCCCGCTGTTGCCTTTGATGTTCTACCTTACCCTGCACCATGGGCTCAAAGCCTAATTTTCCTCGTTTCTGAATAAAGGCAAAAACTGCCCCCTCCCAGGCCACTACCAGGTTTTGTGTAACTTCAGAACCTCCAAGCGCAGCACAATTCCTTGTTTAGTTAATTCTCCTCCTTGAGAACTCAGTATTATGCTAGTTCATCTCCATGTGGTGTTTCTTCCCCAGACTGATTGCTCTGACTTTTTGGGAAAAAACTCAATCTGATTCCCCACTGCAGAGATGTGTCAGGACCCAAGTGCCTCACACTCTGCCCCTGTGCCGCTGCCCGGCTCTCTCCCACACCTCTGTCCCTGCTCCCCCAGGTTCTGCCCCAGACACTCACCATTTTGTTGTTGATCTCATGGAAGTGGATTTCACACACTTTTTCCACAATGTCTTCACTTTCAAATGTGACAAACCCAAATCCTGAAGAAAAAGCAAAACTCCCTGATCAGGTCAGACCTCTCACAGTTTGAATCCTCTACTCACTGCCTTTTATTGGCAGGAGAAAAGGACAGTACAATCAGCCCTTTCGAAAACAGCTGTCACTTATCTTTCCTCTCCAGCAAATTCTGCTTTTATGCACAAAAACAGGACTGTCCTCTTATAGATTCTCCTCTCCTACTCATCCTGTACTTCCCACCCACTCTGAACCCAGGTCTCAAAACCAGGTTTGGTTTTTTTTAAACTTTGCTATTTGCAAGGCAAACCACATGGTTGTTAACATTGGGGAGGATCTGGGCAGATGCTCACACAAAGAATCGGTGGGGAAACCAACAGCTGCTTGCCAGGACATCACCACCCTCGCTGAACGCACCCCACCAGCAGGAACACCCTGCAGTTCCCTCGCAGGCACTGGCCATAAAGCCTCGTGTGAGCAGGCACAGATCAGCAGTGCAGCTGCACACAGTGAGGCAGACACAGGCACAGTGATTTGCAAAGTTTCACCAAAGTAAGGTTTGTATCTGGGTAAGACAGGACAGCGTGTTCCTGGCCCCTGGCCCACGCTCACACCTCCTTTCTCTCACAGCCCCTTTGCTGACAGTTTTGGCAAAGCCCAGCTCGGGTGGGCAGACTGAACTCCTCTCAGCTGACTGCAGCCGTTTCCGGAGAACTGAGGCAGGTGGGAGGGCGCCTTAAAGCTTGCCGTGCAAGCAAGCTGGGATTAAACAGAGCTTTCCGCTTTCCAGAGCTGGCCAATTCCATGGTGCTGTGAAATAACATCTGAAAGCAGACAGCAATCCACTGCCCAGAACCCCACCTTTTCTCCACACTGCCAGAAACACCTCACTATAAACTCCTCCATCTGTCTGTGCCCAGGTAGTTTCACACTGTCCACCTCAACACCCACAAGGGGAGGAGCTCAGGAATTCAGCAGAAAAAAACTGATGTCAAAAGCAGTCCTGAGCCCCATCAGACTCCACCAGGCCTGCTGTGCCCTGGGCTGAGCCCCTCACTGTTGACACAGTGGCTGGCAGCTCTCCCTGATGCCTCCCAAAATGTCCAACAGCTCTAATTGGACCAGTGACTGAAAAGCACCCATGGAGGAACAGGGGTTAAGGCTTCTTCCCTTTCAAGATGAAGCTGGAACAACATTCTAGGACTGCCGAGGCCTGGCAGACGGAGTAGATTTAATGACTTTAGAAAAAAGTAAAAATCTGAAGGGCACAGAGTGTAGCAAGAGCAGAAGGGAGAGTTCCCTCTCTGCTCTGGGGACAGGAGTGCTTGGAAGTGCTTCAAACAACACACAGGAGAGCAGCCAGCACAGCGCTGTTACTGACCCTGACTGGGAAGAGGCTGAAGCTAAGTTTGCAGGTCAAGTTGTTGCCATTAAATCTCCGAGTTGGATGCAAGTGTCGAGCCCAGACACACCACCAGGTAGTCAGTCTGAGCACTCACCAGGAAGGCAGAGACGCCCACGGATGGGCTGGGCCCATACAGCACAAATAGTACAGCCTTGCTCCCATCTTGTAACCAGACTCCACCAGCAGGACTCGGGTAAGAAAAGGTGACCTGGGAGCACAAGTGGGCTCCAGGCCGAGGAAGGGGCGAGAAGCAGGCACTCTTCAGACTCTCGTGTCAGCTTTCCCAGAGCTCAGATTACTCGGGACAAGGTAAGACACACACTGTGGGCTGGAGCCACGGAGGTGAGCACGCAGAGGAGGGGGCCGTCTCCTCTCACATATCTGCAACTCGACGAGTTTACAGCACAGGAAACACGCTGGACAAAAGCTCTCTGTGCTGTGAGGGCCACTGGTAAAGGATGCAGATGCAAAAGAATGGGGTGACTGGAGGCAAGATAAAGAGCAGCTGCGACCCGCATCCCCTGCTGCTGGGATACCGACCCCTCCCTAGGCCAGGCAGGAGGCAAACCCTCTGCAGTAACCTCTCCTACGACCAGAAGACAGCGCTCACCTCGGTGTCGGTTGGTTGTCTTGTCAAACATCAGCATCGCATCATCTACCTGCAAAGAGAATGGCTGCAGTCAGATCATTACTGCTGCAACGAGCATCCTCCAACACAATCGTTCAGAGCTTCCCTGGCCTCCTCAAACCTGAGGGGATCAAGAGGAGACATCCTGTCCCCAAGAAGGAAACACGGTGTGCACACATACGCACTACATGTGAGCTATCACACCAGCACTTCCTCGAGCCACAACCAGCATGGTCCTGGTCCCCCCAGCAGCCTGGGGTAGGTGCTGCCGAGCTGAGACCCCTCGGCCCAGCCCCTGGCAGCAAGCGACCCCGATTGTTTGCCTGCAGCTCCAGCCGGGGGCCAAGGAGTAGGGAGGGCATTGTTCCCAAATCCCAGCCTCAAAGGAGAGGAGAATCAAAGGGGGGCAGAGAAGCAAAGCTGGAGAGGGGAGAGGAATAAGGGGCCTCCCAGCGGCAGGGGAAGCGGAGGCCTCAGACAACAGAGCCTGCCTGGGAAAGCTGGGAAGCGCCCCCACCCCCACCCCAGAGGAGCCTTTCCTCTAAGTGAGGTTTCCCACTGCTGGAGGCTGTAATTAGAGCAAATTTACTGCAAGGCCTGAGCAGGGCTGCCTTCCCGGGGGGAGGGGCAGCCGGATCCCATCCCCCAGCCGGCCTGGGGCTGCTCTCCTCCCCGGCACATCACTGCCTGATGCCACTTTTCCCCCCATCTTCCCGCGGGTGTTGCCTTGCGGAGCCGCATCCGCTCCGCAGGTCGGCCCGAGCAGGGTTAAAAAATACACTTCAATCCCCTCCGTGTAAGCCCCAGTGTAAACCTGTCCCACTGACCCATCCCTCCTCTAATACCACTGCCTTAATCCGATTATGAAACTGGACGTGCAAGTGCTCAGGGGAGGTGGCAGCAGTCTCCGGCCAGCAGCTGCCCTGTTCCTCCTCCTTCTCCTTGTGAGACAGCCGCTCCCTGAGCAGCAAGCCCTGCACGCCCCCCAACTCTACAGGATTACTCCCTTGCCTCGCCCCGGGAAGGATCTGCATTGCTGCCTCCTCCTGAACAGTCACTGGAGAGGGCAGAGCCACGGCCTTTGCCCATGGAGACCCCACAACCCCAGTCAGGAAAGGGAGAGGCTCCTATTCTCAGGCCTCCAGGACAGCACAGGACACCCAGCTCCACCTCAGGGCCAGGTGGATGGAAGGAGCCCTTGCTGATATTTCCAGTACCATCATAAGCAGCCAGAGATCATATTTGATGCCCTTGGCCTTGTCTTAACACATCCTCTCCAGGTGACAACAGACAACCTGGCTCCTGCTCATCTCACACACTTACCATCCTGGCTCAGCCTCCCTCAGCCAAGTAAACAAACACCTGAGAAACATGACAAGCATCCAGCCTGGAGCCACAGGGGACATAAGCCTTGACACAGACCTGAAGCAACTCCTCAGCAGCTTCCCAGGACACACAGTTAGGGAGATGGGCTCTGAGGGCAGCTCCTCACACTGTCATTTCCCATTGCCACTTGTTCCCATGTCTGCACCATTTCCCTTCTGTGATGTGCTGGAGGGAAACCTGATGTGGCTTTAAAATAGCTCAACAGATTTTATTATCTGGTTTTGTTCATTTTAAAATCTAGATCCATTCCTCCATCCAGTTCACAAGAAGGCTGGATAAATAGCTGTTCTCCTCCCCAGTAAACACTGGGAGAAAGCTGTGTCAAAGGCACTCTGAGGCAGTGCCACTCCCAGCTTGGGTAGCTGGAGACCACAAACCCATCACAATGAAAGATGGGCATGAGAAAAAAAAACAAACTGGTGTCAGTGAGCACAGGCCCACTGCTGACTTACTCTGCCTGACCAGCCCTCCTCTCTGCAGAGCCTGGGAAGCAGGAGCAACTGCAAGTGGCAGAGCCCAGTGCATATCCACACAAACTTATGGCACAGCAATACCCCAGGACACTGCCACAGCACTCAACCACTCAGAGGCAGGAGATGTGCAACCACTTCATCCCAAACCGTACCGTATGCTGTGAGGAGAGCTGCAGCCTTGCTCTTTCTGCACTTTTTCCAATGGCTCTGCTTTGAGACCAGGTGTCTACCCAGCATCCCAAAATGTAATTGCCTTGCAAAAACATATTTATTATAACACATGTACTCTATTCGACAGCTGTTTCCTGCTGAAAACTAAATCTTTTACATTTACATAAGTGTGTGTGTATATATATATATATATATATATATTTGTGTGTGTGTATGCCACAGCTCCAGGGCTTCCACTCTGTATGGCTCTAACTGATGTATTTTATTGCCATTAAAGCCTACAGGTGACCATCTTTATGTCTCCTTCCAAGGCAGCCTGTGAGCTGGGCTGGGTGGTCTCAGCACACACCTGTGAGGTAAAGCAGGGCCCAGATGCCCCCTAACCCTTGGCACAGGGGAACTGTCTTGTACCATACCCAGCCTGGGCAGACCCTCACGCTGAGGCCCCACACCCAGCACCCACCCAGGCTGTGCCTGCCCCGACTCTGCAAGCAGCACCAGCCGTAACCGGGCAGCTATTGTGGCGCTGAACCACCACCACCACCCTCNTGTGTGTATGCCACAGCTCCAGGGCTTCCACTCTGTATGGCTCTAACTGATGTATTTTATTGCCATTAAAGCCTACAGGTGACCATCTTTATGTCTCCTTCCAAGGCAGCCTGTGAGCTGGGCTGGGTGGTCTCAGCACACACCTGTGAGGTAAAGCAGGGCCCAGATGCCCCCTAACCCTTGGCACAGGGGAACTGTCTTGTACCATACCCAGCCTGGGCAGACCCTCACGCTGAGGCCCCACACCCAGCACCCACCCAGGCTGTGCCTGCCCCGACTCTGCAAGCAGCACCAGCCGTAACCGGGCAGCTATTGTGGCGCTGAACCACCACCACCACCCTCCTTCCCCCCCTCGCCGCTCTTCCCTCCCCGCCCGCCGCAGCGTTGGGCCTTTCCCGGCTGGGCCGCGCCGGGCCCCAACAAAGGCGGCCGCCGGCGGGGCCGTCGCGATGGCAACGCGGCCGCCATGGCAGCTGGGGCCCGGATTAGCGGCTCACAAAGCCGCCCCGCAGCGCTCCGTGCCCGCGGCCTGTGATGGGCTGCGGGAGGGCACCCAACGGGGGCCTCGGCACCCCAGCACCGGCGAATCGCCGTTCCCGAGGGGTTCGCCAGCTCCTTCCAACGCCGCTGCTCTGCGCAGGGACGCCTTCCTTGAGGCTGCTGCAAGCCCCGTCCAACCTTGCCTTGAACCTGCCCCGAGATGGGCAACCTGTACCACGGCCTCGCCAAGCTCACAGGGAAGAACTTTATCCTAAGAGCCAGTCTAAACCTACTCTCAGTTTGAAGCCATTCCCCCCTGTCCTATCACTACATGCTCCTGTAAATAATCTCTCCCATGAATGGTACCTTGAGCTAGAGGAGTCAACACAGGATGCTCTCTGCTCTCTAGGTCCTAAGTGTTCCTATGCCTCCTCTAGATAAGAAGGAAAAAAAGAGGAGTGATTTTTTCTTTTTGCATGCTTTCTGTCTAGGCTAAAATGTATTTTTCAAAAGCATCTATCCTAATTTAAAGTGGTGGCAAACCTAAGACACTCAGGCTTGGAGCCTGAGTTACATACAAACCTTCATGCAAAAGCCACCCAGCAGCCTGGACTCCCCTGTCCTCAGAAGCAGAGCATGATCTCCCCCTGAAGCCAAGATCCAAACTGAGCTTGCCACTGGATTCTCAACAACTGACTAAAAATCACCACTGGGACTCTGGCACCTTGAGCTTGAGGAATCTGCCATCTTCTCTCTAGATCCTGTGTTCCCATTCCTTTTCTGGACAGGCAGGAGGAAAGAAGAGCAATTTTTGTCCTCCCAGGTGCTAAAAAACTGTGGGGCCACTTGAAGAAGAGTGAACAGAGTTCAATCAAAGAAAGCCTTTTCCTGAGAAGCTAAGTCCCCTAAAGAAACACTTTAAAAGGGCATCCTTAACAGTTCCCTTTCACACAGTCCCAATGCAATTCCAGAAGTAGTATTGGACCCAAATGACTTGGAAAAAGTCTGCCTGAAAAAACATTTTCTGAGATGAGGATACCATGACTGAAGCTTCAGCACCTCTCACTTAAAGGTGCCATAATCATAAATGATACATCCAGCCTTGGCCAAGAGGTTTCATCCCACTCTAATATCTTTCAATTTTCCTGTTTCATTCCTAGTTATCTGCTATGGAGAAGCCAATGACATCCTCATGCAGATTTAAAAAAATAATTTCCAATACCTGTTTGTTAAGAAATGTTGGATGCACTTTCACAAAGGTAGATTTTGAAAGTTGTAAATATTCAGGCAAAGGGTTTGTGGAGATGGACATCTTCCACCTGAACTGCAAATAAAAATGTCTGAGCTGATCCTAGAAGGAATCATGGCAACATATTTGTAGTAAAGTTAGGCAGAAAAATAGTAACTGGTGAGACAGTTTTTTATTTTCCATATGGAAAATAGAAACCAAACTATGTAGAAACCACTTGGCCACCCTGTCAAGAGACAGACAGCACTAACAACCCAGTGAGCACCTCCCAGCTGCACAAAGAGGACAGGCCACTTCCCAGGAGGAGGATGCACGGACAGAGAGCCTGGCTCCAGGGAGCAGGTGTGCTGTGCCATTAAAACCCTTCTCACCCTGCTCTGCAGACCCACTCTCACAACTCCGGGAATAAGACCTGGCCACAGGGACAGAGCCTGCTCCATGCCACAGGTGAGCAGAACAGCCTGTCCAGGTGTTCCTGCCCGCTCTCACACAGGCACCTGGCAAATATCAGATGAACCCCAGAAGACCTGAGTGACCATTACTGCTAGAGCATTTTTGGCTATGTGCCTACCAGATGCGGAGCACAGAGAACCCTTTGTTCCAGAGGCATTGTTACCACAGGCCAAACTGCCTACTGCCACAAGAGAGGTGATCAGATTCCCCTTCTCCTCCCCTCCCCATCTGTTCATGGCAACCATGTTATGTGTGAGAATTTACATAAATTGCCCTCTGATCTGTGGAAGAAAATCCAAAATCCAGTTTGGAAATCCACAGCAGGTTGACAAGTAGCTTTGATCCCTGAAATTTCCAGAGAGCGGCAGATTAAGGATTAATTAATTAACATTCTCCCAATCCAAAGTGAGGAAAATCATGCCCACTGTAAGCACAGAAACAATTCTTCCTTTAAAGACATTTGCCATCAGTATCTGAAGGTTCTCCCATTAGTCAGCAGGGGAAACTCATTTCATACACCCAAGTCAACCACCCATTCTTCTGGAGAACGTGAATATGCATTTGTGACAGTCCTACAAGCCCTCATCAGATCCAGCACCTCACACACTCTGATTTTCCCTCATCACGACAGTAACAGCCATCACCCAGTGAGACCTCAGGACCTCTCAGGCAAAGGGTCCAGAATTTGGATGCAGTATTAGATGGCAGCCTAAAGGTCAGAACCCTCCTCAGACCTCAGATCTTTTTTCTTGTTTGCTTCCAGGGTATTTTTAGAGAGGAGATCTCTCTCTGGGCAAGAGTTGCCTCACAGAGAGGCCGAGCTTTCATGACCAACTCATCCACACACGATCACCTCAGGCCCAGTGAGAGATGCAAACTGGTTTTAAGCACTTTCCAAGCACCCTTGGTGCTGCAACTGATTAGTGAGTCATGCAAAGACGTCACTGTGAATGTATTTCCTGCACTGTTGCTTCACCAAATGCAAAAGCACACAACAAAATCATGAGTTCAAAAACCTGATTCGGGTGCAGGCCCCCATTTCTTCCAGGACCTCTGCACTTCCAGTTTCTGTTAAGATCAGCTTCTCTCCTGATGACAAACAAAAGACCAGCTGCACCAAGTGAGAGCAGAGCTCTGCCTTGCCCAAAACCTCCCAAGATATCAACCAACAGACAACTCTGGAAGAATAAAGATAAGGCAAGGACATTAATACAGACCCCAGAACGTTACATTCCCTTCCAAGCTATTTGTGATTTGGAGATTTTCTGAATTCAGAGGGGTGTCTGTGTGTGTTAAAAGACCTTCTATGAATTTGCCCAGTCATTTTGGAGCCTATGTAAATTTTAGCAACAACATCCTGCAGCAAAGATTTCACAATTTGGATATACTCCATGATAAAACAACTTTATTTGTTCTAAGCCTCCTCCTATCTTGCAATTTATATGACTTTCTCTACCATAAAACTTCATCAGACCAACTTTTGCATTAGAAAGATGATCTGACTTTTTCAGTTTTGATTTGACACAAATAACCTTGCTTACAAGATCAGAGACCCAGCGGCCCAAAGAAATTACTGTGATGGACAGCCCCTTTTCCTCCCCCAAAATAATACAGAACAACATGTTCCCACAGGTTGAAGTAGAAAAGGAGGAAGCTGCAACTTGAGCTTCTCTGGTATTCTCATACATGTTAAACTAGACAGAGGACCAGCTGTACCTGAGGTGGTAGTGCAAGAGACCTTCATCTTCTCTTCCTGCTGCAGGTTTCACTGAGGGTGGTAGCCTGAATCTAGAGAAGCTGTTGAAATAATTCCTTGTGCTGTCTAAAGATCTTCAACACCATCCAACTTAAGCCAAACTACTTGGCCACACATACTGTGAATGAGTCTTTCCAGGACTTCTGTCCTACAGTTGAAGAAATAATCTCCTTTAGAAAGCATGTGCATGGCCTGAGCTTGGATCTCAGAGAGATTCAGGTTTTGGAACCAGAGAAGTGTTTCCTAGAGATCCCGCTATGCTCAAAGCCCTCGCAGCTGCACCTGACAAACCACGGCCAGCTTGAGATCACTTCTCAGTCTCTCTCCCTGTACTAAAAAATCCTTTGTATTTTCTTTCTCAGGAAAACAGCAGCCCATATATTTTAGTCAGAGTTTTGGAAGGGAAAAAAGACTCAAAGTGATTCCTCTTTGAAGCAGAGACACTCACACTGTATTTGGGATCCTCTTTGAAGCTTCACCTTTTGTGTCTGTTAAAACCAAGTATTTTGATATGAAGAACTGGGGTGCCAGCCTCTCTCTTTCTTGCTTTATCACTAAGTAATACTCATGGATTTCCTTTTCACACATTTTCACCTTCTTTTGCCACTTCCATTTTACAAAGGTGAGAGAAGGCTTTGGACACAGCAAGGAAAGAAAACAAAATGAAACAAAAAAAGGAGAATAAGCAGAAATACCAAAATGGAAAAATCACATTTGGGAATTTTGTCTAATGAAATAGAAAACCATTTCCTTTGCAGCCCAACTAAACTTCCATTTTTTCCTGCTAATGGACGTAGGAGGTGTGCTGCTTCTGACCTGAGATGCACCGACACGAACCACCTTGGTAGACTTGTGAGCTGCAGTTCACGGATTTGAACTGGAGAGAACATTATGATAATCTAATTTGACCTCATCTGTTCTGCAGGCCATAGCACTTCCTCTTGTAATTCCTTCAGCATGTACATACCTCTGTCTGGGCTAAAATGTATTTTTCAAAAGCATCTATCCTAATTTAAAGGCCTTAAGTGGTGGCAAATCTAAGGCACACTCAGGCTTGGGGCTGAGGGTTACGTACAAACCTTCATGCAAAAGCCACCCAGCAGCCTGGACTCCCCTGTCCTCAGAAGCAGAGCATGATCTCCCCCTGAAGCCAAGATCCAAACTGAGCTTGCCACTGGATTCTCAACAACTGACTAAAAATCACCACTGGGACTCTGGCACCTTGAGCTTGAGGAATCAAGACAGGATGATTTGGTGTTCTTGGTTCTCTCCTCTCTCAGTCCTAAGTGTTCCCATGCCTTCCCTGGACAGGAAGGAGGAGCAATTTTTCTCCTGTCAAGTCCTAGGTAACTGTGGGGCCACTTCTAAGAAAAGGGAATAATTACAAAGCTCTTTCTTAACACGGCCCTCTAAGGAAATGCTTTCAAAGAGCATCTTTAACAGTTCCTTTTCACAGAGTCCCAATACAACTCCAGAAGCAGTACTGGACCCAAATGACTTGGAAAGTCTGAATGAAAAAACATGTTCTGAGATGAGGATACCACAAAAGGAGCTTCAGCACCTCTCACTTAAAGGTACCATAAGTTAAAGAGATGAAGACCACTTGTGGTGTCTGGGACACTCGTAAAGACAGGATTCTAGGAGACCTCTGAAACCTGGGAGGCCCCAGCACACCATAAAGAGCCACCAAATAGACTGTGCATCAAAATCATGTTTTCCATGAGTAACAGCTGAAATTAAAGGCAATAGGCTTTTTTTAGCCCTGTGAACCATACAATGGCCCATTTGGAGCTCAGAACCCCAGAACTGAAGGCCACAGAGGCTTTCCTCTGAAATGCACTTTCCCACTGATCCTGCCCATCAGCCATATCGAACTACCTACTGGAGAGAATCTGTCAGGAAACAGTTCTCCTGGCCATGGGTGAATTATCTGAGGCTTAGTCTGGAAGATGGTTACAGGCCAGGAACGATGCTTTACACAAGAGCTCTGAGGAGTCTCTCATCTGAAGAGAACAGATGAGTCAGAAAACTGCCCCAAAAACAGCAAGTCAATCTGAGCAGCCCTAATGTCTCCCCATGGAAACTCCCCAGAGCCAGGGGGACAGCTGCTCTGGCCTCACACAGATTTGGAGCCCTGGATGTTGTCAGGGACACTTCAGAAATGAATCACTCTGAGCTATGCAGAACTCTCCTTTCTGCCCACTCCAGAAAACAGCCTCACACACCCAGTCCTTGCCAGTCGCCTGACGTCAGGACACCTCTCAGCACACGACCGTGGAACAAGAGAAACATGACAGCACAACACCCCAAAAGAGCTGGAAGGGACTGCTCAGACTAGAGCAACTGTAACTGCCTGTAAACTGAGTGCCCCATGACATGCTGCTTCTTTGAGTTAGCAGGGATACAGCCAAGGTTAAAAGGACATTATGCCCAAGACATTTTGTTTTCCTATCAAACACGTCCATCAACAGCACAGGAGAACTTGCAAGTCAAACAACCTTCAGACTGCACAGACACATGGACACCACTACCTTTAGTGGTGGCACCCTCGAGGATACCATGTAAAAGCTCTTGGGGACACAACAGAGTTTGCCTATTTCTTATAGAAAATGAAACCACACAGAGCTACCAACTGGCATACACAGGGATATCCGACCACTTTTTCTTAGGAATGAACAGAAATAGAGTCCCACTTTGCACATCAGGACGTGCAAGTTTGGTTTCAGAAGCTGAATGAAGGTTCTGAGCAGATACTTGTGCCAAACTTTCTGCCCAAAAGTTTCAGCAATATGTCACATTTGGTAACAAAACTCCCTTCCCTTTCACTAATTAGTGTGCCTTATCATATCACCCTTTTGCAGAAAATTTCAAAAGAAAATTAATACCAATCCTTCATCCCCACACTGCAATTCCCATGGTACTTCCCTCCACAACCATGATGCTGTCAGCAGTGTTCTGGCTGGGTTACCACCCACCAAACCATGTTCTTCCCTCCTAACTGGGCAGGAAGGTCCCAGCAGCTGCAAAATCCAATGCTTCCTGCCCCAAAGAACAAACCCATGCACAACACCACTGAACAACAGTGAAACAGTCACAATGTCCTGCACAGAGGTGGCCACACTCAGCACTTAGGTACGATGATCCCCTTCAGTTCCTAATCCCATTAAAAATCTTGGGATCCTTCAGTCTAATCCTGATGATATCACTCCTGGGGATGCTGGCAACCTCCTCGGCTGAAAGGTCACAACTGAGCTGCCTTCAATGCTCAGATTCAGTCCAGTCTCACAATTCACACACCTGGCTGTCATGGACCATGGCACAAGCAACTTCCAGCCACAGCAGCCCACCCTTCCCTGAGCCACCACCTACCACAGAAGAGCCAGACCAACACAAGGGACAATCTTAGTGCCAAACTTTCTTCAACTATACAAAACTTACACCACCACTTGCCCAAGACTCAGCAGGAGAAGTTTCAGGACCAAAAGACTTATTTTTTAATAAAGGATTATTGGAAGAGCAATCGCAAGGTTTTGAGTTAGAAACAGGCCAAAATCAGAGGTTTGATAAAGCAGCCACTCTGTTAGGAGTGTCCACAAACCTTCCTCCAGCATTTGAACAAACTGCAAATCTCTGAGTCACAAGAGGCTTCTGGATAGGGAAAGACTGGAAAACCATTTCCCATAGCCGAGGTCCTAGCAACTCTGGGAACAAGGATAAACTCTGTTTCAAATCACCACAGGGCAGGAGTCACTGGCTGTAGCCCCCACAAGGACATTACAGCCAGCCAGCATTTGTAACTGACCTTCAATCTACTTAACCCTTGCAAAAGACTCAAGCTTCTAATCCCGCCCCCACAAAAGTTCAGAAAACTCCTTTTGCCCCAGAAGCAACAGCTTTGATCCAACACCACTCAAAGAGACTTACCTTCCCGAACTGCTCGAAATATTGTTTCACATCCTCCACAGTAGTGTTCACAGACAGACCACCCACAAATATCTTCTTCGTTCGGGTCACCATCTGGAAAAGGGAAGGACAGGAATTCACCAAATAAACCCAGAGCGAGCAGAGAACGAGACTCAAAAGGCCACTAACTCCCCTCTGCTGCCAGGAAGCGCTTTTCTTTTTGCTGCAGCTGAGCTTTCACCTTCTTGAAGCCCTCTGGCCAAACACAGCTGGCAGATCTGTCCCACACCAGATTCATGCTCTTGCCTTCACAGACCCCATCACACGTGCCAGCACCCAGCCACCATCTCCTTGTCAGACAATTACCAGCCTCTCTCCTCACCAACCTGCCACTGCTCCCTTGGCACTGTGACACCACCCCAAATGCACGGGGCACAGCTGCCCCCTCTCCAGCCCTGCCACTTTGTACAGCCAGCCTCCTCCAGGCAAGCCCAGAGGTACCTGCTCTGCTCCCAGGGTGGCAGGAGGCCTGCCACTACAGGCAGGTTCCCCAGGCTTTGCCCTCCCACCCCACAAATTGCCCAGCATTCCAGTCTGAAATGGAATAAGCCTCATTTCACTACCATTCTCCAGTCACTTAAACAGAACCCAGTCAGCACCCAGTTAAATCACTTTTGCCTCTGCAAGAAGGCAAAGACAAGATCCCCCTGCCACTTGTCACTGATACAGCTGGGACAAGGGAGAAAACTAACCACCCTGAGAGGAGCCATGGCTGCCAGGCTGAGGCACACTGACATCCTTTGAACCAGCTCTCCAGCTGCATCCTCCCCTTAGCTGCTTGGCTACACCCCTGCTCTCAGAGGAACACATGGTCCTAATTACCCCAAGGAGCATAGGGCTAATCCGCAGCAATTCCCTGGCTTGGAGAGCAGCCCGTTCTAACACTAAAGCACCTTCTGTCACCAAACTGCTTAATGGAATTAACCCAATTCCTACCATGTGCTTCCTGGCTCCAGTTACTTGGGATACCTGCTCACCAATTGTTCTCAGTGCCTGAACCCCTTACTTCCCTCACAGCACCAGTCTCCTCTTCCCTCTCTGCTTCCCAACACAGCTTCTTCCCAGCTCTTTCACCCATAACAACATTTGGAATACAGACTCTAAACTTTAAAACTCATATCCAAGATCCAAAGTCTAATGGCAGTCTCCAGCATGCTGCTGGCTCCTCAGCTAAAAGTTTCTAGCTGCATACCTGGAAAAAGTTCTTGCCACTGTGCATTTTAATGCCAGAGCCTCTGTAGGTAAGATCCAATACCAAACTCCTTTTTCTTTTTCCAGTGCTGAAGCACACAAGGGCATTTCACAAAGTGAAATGCTTCTCCCCTTCCCTGCCATACACCTATTCATCACAGAGGTGCACACACATGACACTCTTCGCAGCATGGAGCTGTTCCATATCTCCTCAGGCCTCGAACTTCCAACCATTGTCTGCAACCTTGGAAGGACTAAGTTCACCCTGGGCAGCATTTAATTCACCAGCTCTGTCTAGTGCATCCTGAAGTACAACAAACGAGCCTCCTGGTTCCTTTAGTGCCATGCAAACTCCCAGCACTGTGCTTCAGGTGAGTCCTGAGTAAATCCCAGAGAGCAACTCTGTTGCATGCACTGGTCATCTTGCACAGAAGGACAAGGCTCACCACCACAAATTTTGTCCTTTGTGGCACAAGGGCTGCCCACAGTGCTTACCTTGGGCTGTGCTCGGCGAGGGAACGCTACCTTCGGGTCAATCTGAAAGAGATGTGGGGAAGAACAGGTGAACACATTTTTCCTGCCTATTTACAGACAGGGTTTCCTCCATGTGTGTGGCTGTCCCTGCCTATGTGGCACCTTGCTAAAAACCCAGAGAATCTACCTGAGGTGCATAAAATGAAGCTGGCTGCAGACATCTTTCCCTCTTGGTAAGGTGTAATCCAGGGAGACTACAAGTCCCAGCATGCAGTAGTCCATCTCCAGCTGAGCACTGGGCAGATGCACTGAGAGCCCATCACATGCTGGGATTAACAGGCTGGGCTGCACCCTCTCACTTGGCCAGCCCTGGGTGCCTTGCATCACCAGCCTCATATTAAAAGTGGTTTCTTTTGCCTTTTTTGCTCTCACCCTTCACTCTTGCCTACAAGTACAGAGTTCACCTGGGTAGTAACAAGACAGGAAAGAAGCAGCGCACAAAGCCCCAAACATTTCATCCCTTCAAACACCGACTGAAGAGCAGACAAAAAGAAACAATAAAAGAGCAGACAGGATGGCACAAATTAACCCGAGGAGCCCAGGCCCCCCGGCTGCGGAGGCTGCGGCCGCAGGGATCGTGCTGCCCCTCTCCCCAGGCCGCGCTGCACACAAAGCCGCGATGCCTCCCTCCCTCCCTCCCTCCCTCCGCGGGCTGAGCCTCCATTGTGCCTGTTCAGCTTCCCTATAAACCTGCTGCCGGCCCGAGCAGCCGGGCCCCGCGCCGCCATCCAGGTGCCGCGCGTTCTGCTGGGCTCAGCACGGATGAGCGCGTGCCTACATTGGCCTCACATCACCACCGGCACCACCACAAAAGCCGGGACAACACTAATGCAGCTGCAAGCCAAACACCCACAAAGCCTTCTCTCCTCCTCAGCCACCACCTTTTTCTTTATAGCCTATTTTTACAGCAACTCCTGTAAAGTTACATCACATCGGGGATGATCCGGACCTACAAATCAGCTTACAAAGACCTGTGGTAAAGGCAGGTTTGGCTCATCCCCGCACTTGGACAGGCTGCAGCTGGGAGGGCAGCCTGGAGCCTTGTCCCATCAGCCCAGCAGCTCCAACAGCCCAAAAGGAAACTGTGTTTCTCCAGCTCCTCTCACTGCTTTGTTCAGCTTTCCAGCCTGGCTGCCCTCCCGTCCCGCATCCTTTTACTAGTCTCGCAGCCCGGGAGCCCGGCCCCCCTGTGCCCTTCCACCAGCTTGTCTCCCTGCCTTCCCCACCTCCATCCTGACTCACAGCTTACAACATAAATAAACTCAGCACGTAGGTAAACACAGGCAAAAGTGAAGAGCACAAATAAACTCAAAAATAAACCTCCCTCCCTAAGCTCCAAGCGCCAGCAGATTAGCATACCCTCCAGTGCCTCCCTGGGGCATCGGAACCATCCCTCCCCTCCCCAGGCACACCCCCCCTCACTGCTTCCTGGCTAGTGCAGACACCCACAGCGAATTCTGAGGACAGGGGACGGCAGGAGACCAGGAGGTTGATGGCAGATAATAAGCAAAAACAATAATCTACTGTCTTTTACTTCTCAGCTAGTGTCATTCAGCTCCTGCCAATAAGATGCTTTCATACTCAGCAATGCTAAGCTCAGCCTCATTTTCTCATTACCCTGAGTGTGATCAACTGGGCAGAGATAACGTGTCCTCCTGGCTGGAGAGAGCAGGCAGTCATTTCACAAATTCTTCTGCACAACCAGCTATTGTTGCAGGTAGAGGGAGGCTGGGGTGACCGACTGCAGGCGCAGCCCTGGGAACATGCAGAGGGAGCGAGTTCGGTGCCGGACTCAAGTTACTCAAACTGGACTGCTCCTTGGTGGCTGGAGTCTTTCCTAATTAAAGCAAAGGCACTGGTACCTTATTCCCTCATTTCTGGTGTTAAAACAAATAGCCCTGGAGGAGTTGTGTTTCAGTGTCACCCACTGACGTAATGGATCCTTTTTACAAACCCAGATAAAAATCTGCTAAGAGCATTCAGAACTGCTCAGATTGTATCCAAAAAACAAAACCCCAGATCGGGCTGCAGTCAATGGAAGTCACCTGAGCTCAAACTGCTTCCAGTTCACCCCACAAGGCTTTGGGGATGAGGAATCCCACGGATGTCGCAGGTGTACCAACAGGCCAGCAAGGTCCTCGGTAATGCTCTTCCAGCCACCTACAGCCCCATTTCACAGCTGAGGTCATGTAACTCCTGCGTTAGCCTAGCTGGTACCAGTGTCCCAAAGCACAGGGAGGGCTGGGAAGGCCTGTGAGACGTCAGGTCCAGGTTTGTTGGTTCATTGCATCCCTGCCACTACCTCCGCCCTGCTGGTCTGCACTGCCGGAGAGCTGCAGATCACTCCCTCTACCACAAAAGACAAACCCAGCAAAAACTCAACAACGGCAACAAAGAAATGACGGGATGACCCAGCAGTGCCAAGTGCTCTTCTCAGAGCGTGTAAAGAAGCAGCTCAAGACAGCGGCCAGCTGCAGCTTTACAAAGTCACGCAAATCTTTCACCTTGAGACTGTAAAGGCAATTCTCATATCAAGTATTTTCAAAAATAACCCTGTAGTCTGCTGCTATCTAGCTTACAAACAAAGAGGAGTCTGAAAAGGACAAGGCTGCCCCAAAGAACTGGGCCAACCTCCTTCATCAGGGTAGAAAGACTCAGAAAACAATGAAGCAACAAGTTGAGCAGACACTGTCTATCAAATGGTGTTTGCCAGGAGACACCAAGCCTCAAGAGGAGACTGTCCTTACAGGACACCAGGCCTTTTCCTGAAAAGTTTCATAAAACTCTAAATCAAGATTTAGATGAGTTTGTGTCATTTAACCCAAGACTCACAGCAGAGCCTTTCACCTCAGAAGGGAAAAGGCATATGGAGGTTCCATGTGCTCCCACAAGACCAACCTCTCACGAGGCAAAACACCCCAAAACATCTGACCCAGCTGAAAACCACACTAAACAAAAAATAAGAAGGAAGGGGGAAGAGGATCAAAGTTCCTAACAAAGGAAGGCCCTGGCGAACCTGTCCCCTGTCTGTGCCGTGCCGGCAGGGCGAGGGGAGCAGATGCAGCGGGGAATTTCAATGGCTGGCCGGTCCCCACGCGCCCGGCGCCACGAGGCCCTTCTGTTCTCCCTCCCTGCCCCCGTGGGCTGCACCATGGGCTGCACAGCGCCTTCGCACAGCCGGCAGTGGCAGCTTGGGGAGAAGAATGGACACCGTGCATTTCAGCTCACTCCTAGCCCTGAAACACTTCCAGGATTAGTGCTACAACAGACATCCATCACTTGCCTTTCCAAGAGGGGTTTATGCCAGCCCACAGACTCATGACAGGACTAGCTGTTCAGACACCCTGTTTACACAGGCTAGTAAGAAAAAAAAAAACTGGGCCCTCCTCAAAAGACATTACTGTAAACCCCCTCCGAGCAAAATTCACTTTACATCACTTCTGCAAGGAGGATGGGAGTCCTGGGGACCCAGCCTCAGCCAGGAAGGCTGGGGTAGGTTTAACCAGGAGCTCCCGTGGGGAGGAAGGACCTGTGCACATCAAAGGGAGCGATCCAGGCAGTTAAACAGGAACAGACATAAATCTTGTTGCAACTCATGCCGTAAACCCTAAGAAAGAGGGTCTCGCTCTCCCGCCCTCTCCTTCTGCCAAGATAAAGACTAGGACGCCTGGGCCACGCGCTGCAAGAAATAAAACTGTGCATTTGGACTCCTCAGCAGCCCTTGCCTGGAGCCAGAACATGCCCCCTCTCCAAGCCATCCCCTTGCAGCCCCCGCCACTCCCCCATCTCTACCCTCACCTTCACCCCAGGGCAGCAATAAGGAAAAGGAATTCAGGGGAAGGCAAGTCACTAAAACTGAAGAGAAGGCACCTCCCACTCAGACATGTCACCCCCACCCCTCAAGACAGCCTGCACATCTCCCAAGCACCACAGATTCACAAGGTTCAGAGATTCACCCATCACATTACGCCACTAGTCCAGCGAGCCACCAAATCTTTCTGCTGGCCCTGCTAGGGCTCCTCATCACTCCAACTTGCAGAGTAAGGGCTGGAGCCACAACCACTCCAAGAGGCTGGTGGTGGCCCACATGGGCAGGCACTGGCCACACTCAGAGACAATAAAGTCCTGAACCTCCATGACCATTACAAAAACTTTGCCTGGGGAAACAACAAGAGAGTCTCTGTGGTGCACAGGACGAGGGCTCTCTGCTGGGGAGGGGGGGTCACAGGCCAGCACTGGCCAGGGAAGCAGGGCCTGGGTACTGGGGAACAGCACCCCTGAGGAGAGATCAGTGCTCGGCAGCACACAGGATGAAAGGGCGGCTTCCCTCTCTCCAAACGCAGCCACATCTTATTTCCCGGGGCAAATCCTCATCCCAAACGTGCTCAGGTATCCCAGCTTCGACAGGGCTACAGTGACTGCCCGGATGGGCCTTACAAACCAACGGGTGAGACGAGAACCATCACCAGGATCCACAGACCCACACCAGGAATCGGCACACGGTGAGACCGGTGCTTGGGCGGCAGCTAGGCTACTCGCCGGCAAGCGGGACAGAAAAGGGAATGATCGATCCGTATCAGGAATCAATAGTTTACAACCTCTAACTGGAAATCAAACACTACAATCGACGGCTGCTCCGAGCACAGCCGTTCCGCCGGCAAATGCACCCCTGAGATGAGAGAAGTCATCTCACCGTCTTGGAGTCCAGTTCATGTCTGGATTGGGCCAGGACCTTGTCGACGCCAGCCTGGTCCATGAACGTGACGAACCCGAAGCCCCTGAGCCCCGCAGCCCGGGCAGAAGAGGGGATGCGGAGAGAAGAGAGAAAGTTGGTTAAAGTGGCGGTCGGACCGCGGCGAGGGCCAAGGGAGGCGCGGGCCCGGCCTCTCACCTGGATCTCTTTGTCAGCGGGTCCCGCATCACCAGGCACTCCTTCACCTCGCCGAACTGGCTGAAGTA
>VZRX01020660.1:0-32120 GCA_013398075.1 Notiomystis cincta
TATATATATATATGTATTGCTGCACTAGTGTTAGTTTGTGCTTTTGTTTTCTATTGTCTTCAACTATTATATTTATTGTATATTTGGGGCACATCTTGTATGGATGGGAGACAGAAAGCTAGGTCCTCACCTATAGACCACTGAATGGTATTTTTACACTGTGCTCAGCAAGGTGGTTTATTGTGTTTCATTTGGGTGGTGGGAGTAAGGTTTTTTTGTGATATTTTTCTTATCAGACCATTGCACTGTGGAAGATATTTGCAAATTTTGGAGGGCTAAGCATATAGTTCTACACTAATAGGTCCATCTTCTGCTTTCCTTCAGCAGGATCTTCAGGGGATATATACTGCAGCATGAAACAATTTATTCTGTTTGTGATTCTCAATCTTTCAGGAAAATTTATATTGAAAATGAGCAGGGAATCCTGTTTTTCTTTTTTTTTCAGTAACACCCTAAGGAATATAAATTTGTTACGATAGCTCCTGATTTCAGTCCTGTTTCTCAGATAGTTTGTTCTGTGTCTCCGACAATATCAAATGCAAATGCTCTCAAAATAAAGTTAAGCTACTGTTCTTTATAATTCTTTGGTGCATTAAAGAAAGAATAGATCCAAAGATAGATGACAGAAGTTTAACGGAGCTATACTATATGCTAAATTGCTGGAAATAAATGTACAAACTGTAAAATTATCAAACAATTAACTTTTTGGACTGCATTGTGATCTACCCTTAGGGTAAAATAGACCAAAACACCTGTTAAATAGCATAAAATCTAATTTTACTTAATGGCCTTTATTTCTCTAATTTGCTTAGATCTTGGGAAAAGATGTTATCAGGAAAAGTATTTTATTCCCACTGTGGAATGAAGTGCCGATTTGTTCCAGTTCTGTTCAGTGTGTGTATCGTACTTATGCACAAAGAGAAATTCATTTGCAGATAAACTGTATAGCTCCAGGAATTTGCTACAAGAACTATGATATTGGAAAACCCAAAAAACTTTATGATGTATGCATGTATGCACCTGGAAGGTACAGTTTTGCTTTTGTTGGGGTGGATTTTAATGACTTAGGCCAATAAAAGTACAATGTATTCTATTAAAATCATAGAAATTATTCTCTGAATGTGATTGAGTCCTTATCAGCTCAGAAACGCCTAAAATGAACAGCATAGTCTTCTACACACAAAATGCAAAGTGCATGGAAGGGTATTTCAATCTTCATCATACATTTAATTTAAGTTGTAGTACAGTAGAAACCAACTCTTGCAGTATGTTTGGCCCTTTTTCTGTGCTCAGCATGCAAAAATCTCTGTAACAATCTAATTGATCTTCCAGAAGTAAATCCTTAATATGTCACTCACATGAATACTGATTTCTGTTAAACCAAAGTAATCCAACAAGCCCAAGTGTTACCTCCTAAGGAGACATTGAGAAAGACTTCAAAAAATCAGACCATAAATTACTTTTCTAGGACATTATTCTTTGCAGTCCATTTCAAAATCCTCAAGACAAGGTGAAAAAGAAACTTTTGCCCATTCCAAGAAAGAAAAAGGGGATTAAAAAAATGAGGGGTCATACTCCTTGAATGCAAGTAAAACATTTATAAAGTACTGCTTCCAGGTAGACTATCCAAAAGAGAAAAGAGAAGCACAAGAAAAGTGGGTGAATATTAACACTAACCCAGTTTTATATCTAGAACTTGCTAGTTACATGGGCATTTGGTGAGGATCTGTTTACTGGCAATACAGAGGGTATGGGCAGCATGAAAATTAAGTCATAACACCTGGGCTCAAACGCATTATGCAGGGTAAGACATAACTAACAGAAGAAAACAAATCACATACAAATGAGTCCCACATCATTCATCTGTAATAACAATTAAGATCAATTCATGGTTTATATTTCCCCACCCACCAACAAAGCTGACTTGAAATTATTTTTCTCCTTTTTTTCAAAACAATTACAATCTATATTAGTTGAATTATATTATCACGTAGAAATAAACACTTATACTCCCTAATGATGACAATCATTTTCTAGAGAACAAAAGGTTCAGTTGCTTTTGGTTTTTTTCTATATAAAATGTATCTTTGTCTATAATAATCAGCCATTATTTCTGGCAATATCCCTGTGGCTCCCCTGCCAGCTGGAAGGGAAAACAATTATATAGTTGGCATTTATTTAGGATAGCAGCTTCAGAGTCACTGTACGAGCAACTATTTTCATCAGTGTTATTTAGATACTTAAGAATTACCTTCCCCATTTGTTTCAAGAAATCATTTTCATCCTTTGAGGTTCAACCCAAAACTGAAAGGTATTTGGTAGTCAGAAAGTGATATTTTCATCTGAAAGTTACACAGATGTTTAGAAAAGAGTTTCAGAATGCTTTATGGTGTTTACCACTGATTTCTAGTTGTGTATAGAAGAGAGAGATGGAAGAGGTTTCAGGTCTGAGAAAAATTTATCTAAGGATAAGGTGCCTCATTCCACTTGAAGGTCAGTCCCTCTTTGTATTGTGTGTTTTAACATACAGCAGGTTTGGATGTAGCATTTTCTAGACATAAGGTAAAAATAACAAATATGAATGACAAACCATTACGAAAAAGCCATCCTCCAAAAGGTAAAGGGATGAGCTTTTAAAAAAACAAAAAGAAAACAAATGTAAGCCTTGTAGAAAATTGTAGCTGCTGTCATTATTAGCTGGCTGGTTTCTTCTTGGCATCACAGAAGATCCTCAGGGAAGAAGTGTGAGATGAAAGTGCAGTATGATCTCTGGTATGGAAACTGCAAAATATGTGATAGATGAAAATGACAGATATTGTAAGAAGAAATCTGATTTTGGTATCTGGACTGAGGAGGTGGTACACCACAAGCTTACATTACAACACAGTGTTAAAGCAATTTGGGAAAAATCCTAAGAAAAGGTATAAAAACATCAAGAAGAAGGAAACTATGATTCAAATGCATAAAAATTTGTCAAAATTATAATGTATTTAGCCAGCAACAGAACTTTTAATGAAAGGAATTAAATACAATAGCCGTATTTCCTGCTGAATGGAAAAGACACTGTGGGTGAAGCTAGAAAATTTTTTAAGGACATATATAAGGTGAAGAAGGAAGAGAGATAAGTAACAATTGCACATTTAAAATTTAATGTACTATTACCCCTGAATAAAGTGTTGTATCTTGTATAAACAGCATCAACATATATATAACAGAATGCCATGTATTTTTAAGGTCTCAGGTTGCAATATAAGAGAGACCAGGAGAGAAAGATATTAAAAAAATATTTATTAAAGACAATAGCAGAGGAGATGTAGCTAAATAAGTTGAAACTGTCTGATAAGTGTATTGGGAGTAGCAGCTGACCTAGAGAATGACACACCATAGCAGTATAGATAATTTTGTACCTTTATTTTTTCTTTTCTATTTTCCCCAAAATCACCTTTATTTAGTGATTTTTTCACATGACAATTTACTGGAGTTCTATTGGCAGTTCATAGGGATCACTTTGTGCTTCTTCATGTCTTCAAAATCTTTTTTTATCCAAGGGCATGAAATTTTCAGTGTCAGAGTAACTCAGGAACTAAAAGAAAGGCAAGAGTTAGATTCAGACACCTACGTATGTTTACAAATCTGGCCCTTAGAAACAGAAACCCTACAGTTATTTAGTAGTATTTTTATTGCTTATGGAATTTTGTATCCTAAGACACACCTGTATTTTTGAAAGTTTGGCCCTTAGGCAGACAGAACAACATATATCCAAAAAAAAATAATAGAATGTGATCAGGGGTCATCTACCTACTGTATAGGAAAACTGGTTGTGAGTCAATTATGGTCCACATATCATAAAACTGTAGCAACACACACTCTGTACAAATAAATAGATCTTTCCAGGAAAAGTTATCTCACCATTTCACACATGTGGCTAAATGACCTTCGTAATGGATCTCAAAAACCTAAGACTGAGGTCTGCTTCAACTCTGAAGCAATTCATATACATAAATATCTAAACCCAGAATGAGGTACCTAGTAAATTCTTTCTCTAGGGAAAAGAGCTGAATATGATCCAATAAAACAGTGGAGAAACTGCTCATGCAAGTTAGCATCTTAATCATGCCTCTCACCATGCCTAATGCTCAGTGAAAAACTGCACACCAATTAGTACTTTTAGACTGGCCAGATCCCTAAATTAAAGCCTGGCACATTGGCAGGCACTACACAGCTTCAAAACAGATGTTCCAAGAATTATACAGCCAATTTGCAATTGTTTTTTCTCTCTCTTCTCCTCACACCCTCTACTTTTCTCATTCAAGTGTGTAATGCCTCAGTAGCTGATGTTCTGAGAAGAGCAAAGCTTCTCCAGATTTCCATGGAATTTATATGCCTAGAATATATCTCAAGGCCTTGTTACATTGTGCTCAGGATAAGGGAAAAAAAGAACAAACCATTACTAGATGCATCATGTTCTGCATCCCGTGCTGTCCCATGCTTTGTATTGTAGGTGAAGGTTTTTGCTTTGAAACCAACATTCTGCCTTTCTCATTAGATAGGCCCTTCACTGTAATGAACTACATTATTAAAGCCAGAACTACTAGGCCAAATAAAATTAGTGGCAGAATAAAACAGCTAGGGAAAGCTTAAGTTTGCTTCCAAAAATCATTAACTGTCCAGATGTTTAGACATCAATAATTAATACAGTCATTTTGGTTTTCAGAAATGGCCAGAAAGTTGTCTGGGAAAATCTAGGAAGCTTTTCTTAAGCTTCCAGATCAAGGTTTGGCTGCAGCTGAGGTGCACTGATTCATTTGTGGCCAGCAGGCTGAGGCAGGTGATTCTGTCCCTCTACTCTGCGTTGATGAGACACCACCTCCAGTGCTGCATCCAGCTCTGGGGTCCCTGACATCAGGAGGACATGGAACAAGTCCAGAGAAGAGCCCATGAAGATGATCAGGGAGATAGAATACTTTTCACATGAAGATGGACTGAGTTGGTGTTGTTCAGTCCAAAGAAGGCTCAGGGGAGACCTTCCTGCAGCCTCTCATTGCTTCAAAAGGCTTTACAAGAAAGATGGGGGTGAACTTTTTAGTAGGGCTGGGATAGGACAAGGGGTAATGATTTAAAACTAAAAGAGGGCAGATTCTGCCAAATATAAGGAAGGACATTCTTATAATGAAGGTGTCGAAATGCTGGAATGGGTTCTCAGAGAAGATGGCCCATCTTAGGGAACATCTAAGGTTAGGCTAGCTGGGGCTCTGAGCAGCCTGGTTAATTGGAAAAGCTGTCCCTGTTCATTCCAGGCAAGTTGGATTAGATGATATTTAAAAGTCACTTCCTATTCAAACCATTCTATGATTCTATCTCATGTTCACTGTGAATTCCTGTTTTGTTTCTGGGCTTTTTTCTTCTTCAGGAAAAACTCAGCATTATTTTTTTTTTTCTGTATTTTCCTTTACTCTGTACTTTCTTTTCACTTTTTAATTTTTTTCTATTTGCTTTTCACTTCTCTATCCATTTCATGGTCACTTGCTCTCCCAGGAAGTCACCAAGATTCATGCAATTTTTTCACTTCCTTTTCTTATCACTCCTGATATTCTTGGTTCCCTTGGTTCTTCAGTGTTTACAGTGTATACTAGACAGAAAACCACTTTTTTTTTTGCATAGTTAAAATACTAAATCAAATAATATTTATATTAAAAACATTGTTTCAAAATAATTTCCTGCTTCAGCCAGATAATTAGTTTACATAACCCAGTACAAATTTGAAATACTTTTTTTACATCCACCTTAAACATAATAAAAATTAGAAAAGGGCAATAGATTTGTACTCTACAATAGACACTAGTATTTTATTTTTTCTAGTAGAGTATTTAAGTGGCATCCAGTAGTGCAAGTCTGTCACAATAAATGAAATTTTACACACTTTTTTTTTTTTTCCCAAAAAAAAAAGAAAGTCTGAGATGTAAAACAGGAAGAAAAAATATGGACACAAGTTTATTCTGCAAGATGAGAAAATTAAATATGGGGCTATAGCAACAATAATATGAATTAGAAAAGGTTATGTATTTTCCTCTGTAGATCATGTAGATAATTTTAAATTAGAAGCTTATATAGAGATTTCCTTGTAATCTTGTATCACATGATGTCTAGAAAGCTACTGAACCTCCACAAACATTGAAATCACTGAACAGATAGAATAATTTTTGCAGGGTTTAGAAGTGACTAAGGAAATGTACTAAAAGTAAATGCAAACTACTAGGTACCTTAAAAAATTTAAAAAAATAAATAAATAATAGTCACATTAGGAAGAAATTTTACTTCAGCAACAACAGTCCAAGAAGGAAACAAAAAGAAACTTTAGAGAGTATATTTTGTAGGTATGGGAAGGAGTGTTCTAATTCTTCTTTAATAACTCAAGAGAGGATAAATTTTTCCCTAACAAAGTATTGGCTGCACACTGACAGGAATAAATTTGACGCCTGGCAGCAAAAGCATCTGCTAAGAACTACTTAAGGTTTTATAAATCTATCGTGTGGTACAACTTTGCTATACCAGACTAGCATAATAAAACAAAAACCTAGACTTCTGGCATTAAAACTAATTAGCAAGTAGAGTGAGGTTTGGGAAAACGGCCCAGATGAGGTCAGCCACACGGTAAAAGTTTCTAAATATGTAGAGGACCTAAAAAGTAAGTATGCAATGACAACAGTTCTTTCAAGTTTTAGTAAAAAATAAACCCCTTCACAATCAAATAAGCTTTATACCTTTTGAAGGCAAGTAAAAGCTAGCAACTTTTCTCAAGTTTGTATAAAATAACAGACCCTGCTGAGACTGTGGTAACCACAGTGACTTCTTTAAGAATCCTCTAGCCTTTGATCTCATCTCATCTCATTCTGGACAGCTATATAAAAACACTTTGATTCAACTAATGATTACTATTCCCCAAAACAATTTAAAGGAGCATCTGTATATTCTTTAAATAGAATGGGATGGTAGAAGATGAAAGAATGTGAAAAATATACTAGAATGCAAAATGATTTGAATCATTAAAGAATAAAATCCATCTTCAGAAAGATGAGGGAAGAAAGTACTGAATTCCTTTCACCTTCAAAATTTCTCCTGAATTGCATATTCACATTGCCATTCACTTCTGAGGAAAACCACTCCCTAGAAATATTCTTACTCATTTTCAAGTTTTAAGCTTCCATACTGAATTCTTGGTTGACTCAATGTTAATGAACAAATTGCATTTATTTAAAAGGGAGTCTATGCAGGAGTGGGGGAAGATACTGGAAAATTCTTTTATCTTTAGCACAATAATATTTGATTCCTATATCCATGGTTAATGCTTGGTTTTGTACTACATGGTGCTTAGTACAAATGCCAGAGATTAATATGGCTTTGTGTTAATTCCCTATATCTGTGAATAATAGTGTTGTGCCAGCTATTGCTTCCTTATTTACCTATATCAGTGATTAATACGTAGTAGCAGATGTCTTGGTTTTGAGAAAAAGTGTTTTGTGTCACAGCAAAGACTGTGCATATATTTGAGATACTCTCAAGAAGAAGAGATTCTTTGGGTGATCCAGAACCACATCCAAATAAGTCCATTGAAATAAGTGGCATATATGCATGCATTCGGGAAATGTAATGAATATGTAATAGGGATGTAGTGAATATGTATTGGTTTCATTAACATAGCCAGGTCTTTTAAGCTGCTGAGTGTGCATGTTAGGTAGAGAGATTCCCCCATGTACTCAGTGCACTAAATAAAGTACTGCTGTCTTTCTAACCCAACAAACTGGTTGGAAAGTTTATTTTTCAGTTTTCAGTAACACTGAGGAGGTAAATGTTTGGTTTATCTCAGAAGTCTGAGAGGTTCTTGCATATTTTTTTATGCCAATATTTACTGTGAAATATCCTTTATCAATCTCTCATGCTTTTTCTGAAAAGGAAAAATGTAGCCTAGATTTATGTTATTTTTTAAAGTATGGTGCAAAATTGTTCTTAGGAAAGGCTTAAACTCTGGTTGCATCCTATGTTGACTGATTGCTAAAATCAAACTAAATTTAGGCCACAGAGCAGACTCAGCAAAGTATGTAATTATTTAAATTTAAATTTGGTGGTCAAGGTCTCAGGCTTGATACAGCCTAGTGGAAAGTTTGATGTTGGAATAAAAGCCTATTCCACAGTTGCATCTCTCATCTCCAATGATAAAACTTGAGTTGACAGCTGGAAGAGAAGCAGACTTAAAGCTTTGTGGGTCAGCCACAAGAGGGAAAGGCATGCTGACACACAGAAAGCATTAGCACTTATGGAGAAACCTACTCATTGTAGAAGTACTAATATATTAGGTTGGAGTAGAAACTCTTATGCTGGTAATCACGAGCTCTCCTGAGTCATTTATTGGAAGGAGTACGAGCAAATATTCAACATTGCAAGAACAGCACCATATATAGCAATGAGAAAGAAGAGAAGAATGGCTAAATAATCACCTCTAAGAACATAGCAAAACTAAAGCAAGAATATTAACTGCATATCTTAGGCGTTAACTTCCAAAATTATTCTTTCTCAAGGAGATATATCTTTAAAAGCTGTTTGCAGAAACTGCTCCAATATCTTTCTTCTCTGCTGATCTGTAGTTTTTATTCAAAGAATGAAAAACCAGAAAGAAGATCAGATCAAAATCTAAAATGCTTCTTTTGCATCAGCTTCACCATCTCGGTTCCTAACATTAAATCTCTTTTTACCAAATATTCATTCTCAATTTCTCACTCTGAGCTCTGCAGAAGGGCTAGAATTTCAGTAGCTGGTAGGAACAATATGCCTTTAGAAATAGACTTGTCAAAAGCTTCAGCCAGGAAAAAGAATTAGAAAAATAAACAGTCCAAAATTATTTGATGCTGGCTGCAGATATTATTAAATGGATGATGAATGAGGGTCTTCTATTTACAACCGATTTATTTGTTGTGATTTTTTTTAATAGAGAGGTGTATTTCTCTACATACTGAGTTCTGGTCTCTGTCAGTCTGTTTGTTCTTTTGTTTATTTCTTTCTCCAGATGATATTTATTATTGATTAGAAAATAACATTTTTAATGACAAACAAACCAATGCTATCCTAAAGTCAACAGCTGGCAGAAATGAACAAGTACAGCACAATGAATATATGAATAAGAATTGAAGCTCTGAGGTAGGGTTAGATTTTCTTACCCTCTCAGGCTCAGGAAATGTGTGATTACATCTCCCCCAGAATGGCCTGACAACCTCAGCAGCAGTTTCTAGAACTATTTCTAAGCAATAAGTTATTGGGAAACAAGTACACAGGTACATTTTCCTATCTGTTTTTCCTTCTAGCTCTTCAGTATTCGATTATTTCACAATATTTATACATGTATTTATGTATTATAAATGTATTTATTTATATATAATAGTGTAAGAGGACGGAGACTGAGATATTTTTTTTTCCTCATAATTTCTCAGCCTTAATTATGTTTCTTATGTTACTGACTCATTAAGAAATACCAATAAGAGTATTGCTGGTGTTACTGCTCAAAAGCAAGAAATAATGGTTAACTTTGCCAGTCTGTATCTGTTAGGATAGACCACATTCCAAAATATGCAAAGATTTTTAGGCAAATTACTATTTTTAAAATTGCACAAGAAAGACAAACGCAGAGGAAGGAAAACAGATACAGGATCACTTTCGGTGAACTGAGGTAGATTTCATTGTTATCTCAAAAAAAAGTATCAGGAGTTACTGCAAATATTGTTACTCTTTTAGTACTGCCTCATAATATGTTGTGATTTGAATGCTGGGGAAAGAACAGTCAGGAGCATTGTAAGAATATATATATATATATATATACATATATATATGTATAAAATTAACTCCAATATTTAAAGTGTGTCCTTTAGGCAAAATACTAGCATACTCTCTGACAATTAAACAAGTTTCCCTGAAAAGTATTCTTGCAAGCTGTTCTCCAATAATACTAAAATGTAGCAGGAGTTTATCTCACTTTGTGAAAATGTATTATGCTTTTTTGAAAATATAGGGTCAGGCTTTCAGAGCTGAAAAATGTAAATCCCAAATATTTCATCAAAAGAATTTATGGCAAAAAAATTCTTCTTAAAGATGTTAAAAATGGTACAGATAGTGAAGAAAAAAATCTTATATTTTAGAACTATTCTTAAGGAAAATTAGTTTTACATGTTGCTAATATATTTTCAATTTGGTTAATTTAAAAACTTGCTTCATTCTCTGCTTTCTTCACAGCAAATCAATTTTATTTTCTTTTTTCTCTCATGTCACAATAGCTTGGAATATGTAGTCATCAAGAAATAAGGATTCTTTGATATCAAATTCTTCAAAAAATTGTTTGACAGAACCTAAAATAATATTTTATTTATCGGGGGGATCCTTGAAGACTAGACTTTCTGAGCTAGGACAATTCACTTCTCAGTACAATTTAGTGTGAATGTTGTGACAAGATTACGACTAGACTAAAGTTTATCAATACTTTCTGTCACAGAATTTTACAGCTTCAATGCAGGGTAATATGTGACATAGCTGGCTCACCTCTGCTCACTGCCTATTATTCTCAGTTTTTGATGAATAAACTAAAACAAAGCAAAAGAATATAAAACAGGACATCAGATGGTAGAGTATATTTCCATTTCTTCTTTGAATAAACATTGATATGAATACTAATGAGCAAGCAGAGCACTCATGTTTCACAATAAACAAGGTTAAAAAAAAGATTTGGACTAAGCCAGCACATAACCCCTTTTATTTTCAACTCCATATTTTTCTGGTATCAACTATGTGATTTTAGACTTATCTTCCATCTGAATTATGCAGGTTATTCACCATACAAAATTGATATTATAATTTAATCTTCTCTCCCTATTCATTTGTAAAGTGCCTATAAAAATGGCTCCCAAATGGAACACTGTTAAGAACAATGATATAATAAGCAGAATAAACCATATTTCAATAAATCTCTTATTCTGCAGAAAGCTGCTTTTGATTTCTCTGTACACTAAAAATTTAAGTCTAATTTATGACTTCAGTATTTTCAAATGCTACTTCTTCAGCCTGTGTTAGGAGTGTTTTTTCTTGGGTATCACAGTGTAACAACAAAAGATTATTAACCAAATAATGCTATGAAAGAAAGAAATTAGAAAAATAGTATAAAATCTATATTCAATTATGTGCACACAATTTGCAGAATATGTAATGTACAGAAGAGGAGCTAAGCAACTTGTAATTGTTAAGAAATAGTATCTTTTTTTATACATTTTGAGGAAAAATATAAACCAAAAGTGAGTCAGAATTTTATACCTAGGACTTATTTTATAAGTAAACTATTTTTCTGTATAGTACTAATATTGAAGATTACTTACTTTCTACCCAGTAATGCATTTTGTTTCTTTTTTATGTGTACAAATTATGAACAAATATGTTCCTCTTAGAATAAGACAAATACGATTGGGAATGTTCACCATCAGTATTATCTTGATTGGTCAGCTGAGATAAACAGCATTATTTCTGGACTTGCTCTGCATGAATTCCAAACAGCAGAGATTTCAGAACAACTGTGTGTGTTTTCAAGGGTAACTGCTGTGCATGCGTGTGTTCCCAAGGTGGAAATACTACTTTTTCAGTCATACTTGTGTGCAAAATGTGACCCATATCTTACCTTTGTAAAGAGAAAGGCTATCAGAATAAGTTATTACTATTTAAGTAATTGTGATATTTTAGTATCTTCATGATATGATATAGTTGTAATTTCCTGAAATTCAATAAATGTTTATGTTCCTGTTTTCTTTCTCTACATACACTGGTTATCCAAACTGAGCCATGAGCAGAGTGATTCCCAAAATATATCATATTATCTTTTTGTTGTAATTGCTAAATTTTTGAATTTACAAAAAAAATTAGAATTATATTCCGTTTTCATAAGCAGAAAGCCATTCTTTAAACTGAAATTAAAAGTTAAATCTGCCCATGAATGCCTTCCTCACAAGCCAGTGCCATTTTCCCTGAGTTTGACAATGCTTTTGATATCTTTCTGTTGTTCTCCCAGGCATGAAGACAGCAACAGTGTTTTCATTTAGCATGAAATTCACACCTGCAGAAAAGCACAGACTGAGCAAAGAAGAGTTTAAGTGGGGGGTAATTAGTTTAGCTGGATAGGGTTAATCTGTATGTAACAGGAAATTATCCTTTAATGGACATGGAGAGACTACTGCAGCCTAACTTCGAGAGTCATGGTGGGTTTCTGGTGACTTTTATCCCCCTCTGGAATCCTGTAAATGCATTCTCCTGGGGACAGCAATGTCTCTTAGCACAGGAGAGCATTCATGCACCCAGAAAAAACAGGCATGCAGCTCTTCATGTTAGGAGGCTGGAAGAGCTGAGCAAGGCACACGGTGGTGACTCTGTCCTGGTGCCTGGCACTGAACTTGTAGAAGGACACCGTGAGTCCAAGCATTGCACTGAGGCACTGCTCTGAGCTGTCTGAAGGGCTGGAAGTCATGCATTTAGCACAGAGTCAGGTTTCTGCAGGATTCTGGAAGATGCTTAGTGCTGCTTCGGGTGTATCTGTTGGGGTTTTGAAAGTCCTTGAGACAGGGCTCAAGATGACAAAGTCAAGTACCTTAATCTAATTATGCTACCTAACATAGCAGCACCTTAGTATGAGCAAGTAACTGACATTGCATCATCAAATTGGATTAGTAACAAGCTAAATGGGAAGGACAACAGTTAGATATTTTAGAGAATTCATTATTTTATGCTCAAGTATTGCCTTTCTCCTGAAGATTACTGAAGTATGTAAACTCGTGTAGTTTTTCCTGGAAGAATAAGCGTTTCCATCAGCACAGTCAGAATTCACATGAAACTGGGAATCAATCTGGATCTTAAAAATCGTAAGGGGCTGCAGCTCATAATGTTGCAGCTGATATTCTATCTTATCTTCTTTTGTGGAGCTAGAAAAAAATCAACTTTTTGTGAGTCATCTGTTCAGGATGAGAAAAAGCTATTACTCTCTTGATGAAATCCTCTTTACAAACACTGTTTTCATTCCCTGAACACAACAGAAATCAAACAATAAAGCAAACTACTTTTGTTCACTGCTCTGAGACCTTTCTAAATAGTACGAACCTAAAAACCCTTTTAGGTTCCTTTTTAGTTCAGGGTAAAATTATCTTTTTTTTATTGTTATATATGTATTTCTCAGCAAACTACACCCACTCAGCCTGTAATCTTTACATTCCTATCTTTCAGGTGTTTTTTCCTTTCTGCCTAGCTACAAGTTTTGTGGTATACTGTAAGTAAAAATTTTTTAATTTTTTTTTTATTTTATTATTGGGTTTTGATTTAGTGCACGGTGTCACAAACATGACTAAGGAGGGCAACAAGCCATGTATGAGGGCAGAAAATTATTAATTTGACTTTCCCATTCAACCAACATTTCCTGATTTTTCGTCTTCAGGACAAATACTGGCCAAAAAAGCATCTTCATTCCCCGAGTAAGCTCTTCTATGCACAGAGCTGTATTCCTGGGATGGGATTACTTAGTGGTTTAACCATGTTCTTACTTATCCTGGCTTAGATGAAAGGCAGTGTTTACAGCTGCCAAGCTGAATGAGGGCAAACTTAAACATGATAAGGAAGAACAATGATTAGGCAGCAGATAGCTCATCAACACTGAGACACATTTTCTTGTATACTGGCTGGAGCTGAGATTTTCTTGTCTGTGCAAGGCACTTTTCTCTCATGTCCAAACTAAGGATTTCTGATATCCATTATTTACATCTGGGATGTGAAACTTGTTTCAGTGTGGCAGTCTTCACCTTTATTTTCTCTTTATAAATGTTTATAAATGCTATTTTTTTCATTTATAAATTTCTACTCTAGGAAACTCATTGAACTCTAGGAAAAGAACTATGATCTTCTGTAACAATAGAATATAGTTTTCTATAGACTGCCAGAGACTTCAGCTTCACTTCCTTATTCAGTCACTTACAAAAGTAATCTTCATTGAGTACTATTTGTCCTTGAATATTAGTAGTTCAGATTATCATTTGCTTTTGAGGAAACCACTCTTTCTCAATTCTGATAGCAGGTTTGAATGCTGATAAAAGTTAGAAAATAAATTTTCAAAATTTTTCAGGTAAAATTAACAACAGAGAAAAAAATAGAAGTGCATTAAAAACAGTAAAGTAAAACACAACTTTACTGTTTTCAGTAAAGAGACATCTTGTTTTTTGAGTGGTTACTATAGACTAGAAGTGTCAGGTTTACTAGAATAATATAAATCAATGAACTAAACAAATTGAACCTTTACAGATTGCTTTTAAACACAAGCCCTTAAAAATCAACAAATCCCCAATCCAAAGTGAACCAACCACTAAACATGGTAAATCGTGTTATTCAAATTCTTTAAAAGATGTTGTGGAATTACTGCTTGTTCCTACAGTGTCACACTGCCCATAACATGACAGAGGACTGTCTCAGAACCCCATTATTCCCCATGATTTCTGCTCTCTTCCATGGATTTGTTAAAACCCAGTTCCTCACTGCCACAGTTCTGGGTGTCTGCTTATTGCTCCTTATTTATATTCAAGTTTCCTATTCCCATTTTTCCATTCTGTCTCTTCATATAACTCTCTTTTACACAGACTTTTTTCTCTTTTATACAGACTTTCTTCTCCTTTTGGAAGGGTCTTTCAAGTTTCCTCCTTATCAAAGGCCCTGTGTTCAACAGTATTTTTTCTTCTCTTGTCATTGCAAGTTTTCCAGATTTTTTGGTCCTTACACTATATTTTGTTCTTTACACTATAATTCTTTACACTACATCAAATATAACTGTGCTTGCATTTATCTCCCTCTATCTTGTCAGTAGCTGAAAATACCTCCAAATTTCAGCATGTTTTATTGCTGAAAAGCAGTGTTTTCCCATTCTTTCTAATGCTTATAATACTTTATGCCTTGCCTTTCCCTCTTGCCTCTTCTCTCTGATAGGGTTATTCTGTTTTGTTCTCTTTCTGAGATCCCTGCTTTCTCTCCACCCTTTTGGACATGTACTTTTGTGTTCTCTACTATTATTTTCCCATTATGTCTGGGAAAGCTATCCATAATGTTTGCATTTTGATCCCTAATAGGAGGAGAAGCTGTAATGAGAGAAAGGAAAGTCAGGTAGTGACTAGAGCCATTATCAGAGCAGAATATTCTGAATTGTGGAATATTTGCATTCATCAGATTATTTGTACATATTATTTCTTAGTGTAAAAAAACCAATTATATGTTCCTACACTTTAGACATTGAGCAAATAGGCAGATAGATAAATTGGTCTGTTAGATTTGTGAATGTTCTACTTCTTTTAATAAATATAAAAAAAAAAGAGAGAAATTGTGTGTTGAGCTTTTAGTATGTAATTTTCTGCTATCTCAAACTCAGTCAATATAGCTCTCCTATATAGATCACAGCAATGGTTCCTATAATGCCAATGAAGCAAAAACATACAGATGCCATTAAAACACAACCAATCTATTCAGAGCCAATAAAGTAGCAATTAGATAACTTACATCTGCATAAATTAAAATAGGCGAGAGGAGTTAATTAGAAAATCTTACATCTGCCTGTTTTCTTAAGGAAATTACCTTATGAGATTCTTCTTCCTTAGCCCAGAATACTTCAAGGAAAACACGTGTGGAGGAGAAAAGATAAATTAATTCTTACAGGTTTTTACATTCCTAGAAGTTTACCTGGTGATCAGGCTAAATGGAGCTACTGCTCAAGGACTCTTAAATAAATGTTAAAAAAAGCCATTCATTATTTTTCTTCTGCATGAGCCATTCTTGATATATTTGCTTTTTTGACTAGGAATACAGACAAAGAAGAAATGCACATCACTTTCCAGTGCCCTGGTCCTTTTAACAAAGACTAAACTCAGCTTAGTCATAAGAGTTTTGAATGCTTTCTCCCCTTCCCTGCTCAAAAAGCAGAGGACTCTGAGTTGGACTTTGAAAATTATATACTGTTGAGCTACCAGTTTTTTGGGGAGTAGTTTATCAGAGGACTTAGCAGACCCATTTGCATCTATTTATCTTCAATTTAGTGGTCAAATGAGGCTGAGCTTATGAGCTCAAATCCACACAATTAAAGGAATTCTTTGTCATAATTTGACTATCTGACAAATTATTCCCTTCCTTTCCTTTTCCTCTTCCATTCTCCTGAATAATGGTTTATTATGAATTATCACTTGCATGGCAAAATAATCCCTTACATACTTTTATATAGTACTTAGCTTCAGTTTCCCATCACCAGATATAGACTTTTTTTTTTCCTAAATTCTTCTGACAAAATTTAAACCAAAGTCACTTTAGGATCATGTTAATAATATCTGAAAATGTCAGCTCCTGTATGTGTTCTCTTGAGAAAATATTTTATGCATTTTTCTTGACAAACAAAACAAAGCAAAACAACACAAAAAAACCTCCACAAAATTCAGACCCACAAACACAAATAAAGGGAAAAATACTCTCAAGTAAGCGTATTCGTGAATTTTTTTTCAGAGCAAATAATGTCTAAATATGAAAAGCAAATTAAAAGAAGTCTAAACATATGGCACAGTAGGATAATAGTGTTTTTAAATAGAATTTTTCTGGAAAAATATGATGGGTCATAAAATGCTCAGGTGATTATTTTTCAGAATTTTTGTCTTTCTAAAGCTTAGAAGCAGTTAGGGGTTAATACAATGTATGAAACTGACTATTCCTCAAGATATTTGTAATTCTGTCTCCACAAATTCATTTATTGATCAAGTTGATTTATGCCTTTACCTCAGTCATTCCTAAAAGAGCTAGAAATATTGAAAAGTGAACTCTGGTTTTCACAAAGGCTTCTAAAATGTATTTTATTTTTCCAAGCCTAAATAAATGACATTTCAGACATAATTCTAATAGTATGTGAATGCCACAAATTAACTAAAATGAAGGGAATACAATTATACTAATTTATAACATTAATTAATCTAAGATTTATTTATATTTATTTCTAATTAATTAATTTATATACTATATTAAAAATAAATATAATAATAATAAAATCTTTTTTTAGATATTATTTTTCTCTTGCTTTTTATAAAATTTTTGGTACAATTCACTCAGTTATTGTTGCTTAATTTTCCCTAGTTTTTTTTTTTTTGTTCAAATTTTCTCTTTTCTCTTTAGGATTTTTATTTGCTTTTGATACCTTCCCATTCTCTTTTGTCTCATAACTTCTTTCTTCTGCCATTTGTCTTACTATGTTTCAGTTATTGTGTTTTCTTTATTATTTTTTCCCTCATGAACTCCTGACAACCAAGAAGGAATGAAAACACAATATTAAAAGTATCTAGAGTGATATTTTGCCTTACATGGTTTATATTTCTAACTCTGTTGCTAAGTTTTATCTTCAATGCTGTCTACTCTGTCTTGTTTATTCAAGAATCTGGATTAAAAAAATCCAACTGACCAATTGAACAAAACAAACAAACAAACAAAAATACCCCAGCTAGACTAACAGCTTCTGATGATGCTGTCCTAATGTGATTGACAGTATTTTCTATAACATTATAATTTGAGAGTCCATAATCTTGCCTTTAGAAAGCCAGCCAAAAAATACTACAAAAACTTGAAATTAGATGATGTGCATGTAGCAAATGTTTTATTTAGCTTTTCTCTCTGGTAAAATTTCTTCTTAACCAGTATGGTTTAGCATCAATATTTATCATAAAATTTACACTTAATTTCTGTCTGTGTTATATGTCTACCGAAACGCGGACCCTAGATGAATTACAGAACACTTTGCAGCTGATAAACCTACAGACCTAATTCTACTAGATTGTGTTTATGCTGAGGTTGTCAAAATTTCAGGCATATTTCAGACATCATCCTGTGTCTTAAAACCTCAGTGAACTGAAAACATTTAATTTAATTTTGTCCGGGCTTCATCAGCTTTTTTTTATGTAGGCCTCTTCCAGACAAGAGAAATTTACTTCAAAGAGAATCAGATTTAATTATGGAAAGAAAACAAAGCCCCTTCTTTCCTTTCATTTGGTTAAAGCTGTGAAGATGAAACTCCATCTGTTTACCTTTTTTTCCTAATGTATTCTTTTGTGTCAGGTAGCACTGCTCCAGTGGAGAGAGAGGAACATATACTCTTTAGATGGAGCCTCTAGCCTTTAAAACAAGTCAGATTCAGAAGTATTTCCACAGAAGCCCAGACTCTGTTCCCTGATGCTCCTTGCTGCCTTATTATTACTTGACAGCTCGTCTCCCTGAGGGGACTGTGAATATTTTGCCAACAGCCATCCCAACCATTGTCTCCAGACAAAAGAAAGTGGGGTCTTTGATGCATACACTATGAATTCAAATCTTTGGGATTCCTCAGGAGATAGGTACCAAAGGGGTTTGATGAAGCCTGGTTTTTTGGGGAAAAAAAGTTACCTAAAGCTTTTTGCTACAGGTACTGAATCCTTTGTATCTATTTTAGCATTAAGAGGTCAAATATTTGGCAAGTGGGGAAGAAAAGACAGGAGCTCTGGCTTTGTCCTGGTGCAATGTAACATAGGGTCTTATCTATCAAATGCATTAAACATCTGATAATGTACCCTTCCTGCTCTGAAACAAAAATCTATTTCCTTCAAGCTTACCTTACTTACTACTCTCTCCACCACATTTTTATATAGTTTTGCAGTAACATTGAAGCTCAAATTACTTAACTATTCTTGCATTAATTGGCAATTTTCTGTGGTCAGAATAATATACTTAAACACTGTGTATGTTTGTACTGAGACGAAATACAGGAAATTTTATAGTGGCAATGAAGCAAAATCAGCAGGTGTGATTATCATGATAACTACACCCCTGGGTGCTTAGAAGCACAGGGCTGCATCTGGTCCATAGTTATCTCTCCAGGGGTGAGATTATTTCATGATAACCACACTGCCCTAATGGCCCATTGCTTAAGTAGTATTCATGACCCTGATTCAGAATCTTGCCTATATCGAACAGACTGAATTTCTCCCCCACCCCAGCTGTCTCTACTTTTATGTTTTTAATGTAATTCTTTCTTTGTTCATTTCTATTCATTAAAGAGGATCATTTGGTATAAATGCAGAATGCATTGTCTTTAATACCAGAATTGCAGATGAGTAAAATGCATGGTTTGGATCAAAACAAGTATTTATCTAGATTCTAGGTAATGCATAACTGATTTTGTATCACACATCTGGTGGAACCTGACTGGCATTATTTGCTATGAAAATATCAATTCCAGAATAAGGACTTTTCCAGTGCTCTGAATGAGAAATAATGATTTCTACCTTGTCATTTTATTATTGCTACAGAAGGTGTAAAGAAATGAAAGCAGGACCAAGAGTTTCCTATCCTTTCTCACCTTGTAGTCATTAACAAGCGGTGTAATTAGCAATTAAATTGAGAGTACTTTAAAATATTACAGAGGAAGAACTCCAGAACTCAAAGAACCAAAGGCTGGACAATGCAGATATAAGTTTAATGCCACCCTTGCAATTCCTGTCATCATCTGATTCCTGTTACCTATCTTGGGCTGTGGCAGGGCTCTCAATATATTTCAACGTCCTATGTCACCTAATTAAATCTGCCTAACAGTGTGCAACTGTAAACACTGCATAAACACTTAATGGGTACAGAAAGAGAATAAAAACTATAGCTTGAAGGAAATATTTTTATATTTCATATCATATATTATTTTGCCGTTTCCCTTTAACGGTTAATGTATTTTCCCAGCAGTTTAAGTTTAATACAAAGGCTTAGGAAGAGAGAAAATGACAGGAAAGTGAGTGTTACCAAGTAAAAAACAAAGGCTTTCTTCCTCTTAATGGGACTCAAGACACCACTAATCTCATCTGGTTTAGCTGATAAGGTAGGCACCGAGATGGTGAAATGGATTCAAAAGAGAAATCTTTCTTTATCAGGCACATGCAACTTTCATTTTCTTTCTAGTATATTTTTTTCCTTCACAGAAATAAAAAGCTAAGATGACTACTTTTCACAAGGTTGTAATCATTCAATGAGTTAAACCAATATTTTATTTTTTAAATTGAGAGGATGCCATAAGATATTTCTTAATTAATTTCATAATTCCTAAGAGCAATTAAAAGGATTATTGTGAGAATGACTGTTGCAATTTAAATCAATTTTAGTACGTAAAGTCATTTTACCACCGTATCCTCTCTCCTTAGCAACAGTGGATCAGAGCATGACAGGGAAGTGAAATATGCCCACTGCATTCAGACTGGGTAAGCACAAATTAGAATGTTTGATTGCCTGAGTCTCACACATCCATTGATTCTGAACAATACTTTCAGGCTTTTCTCTTCCAGGGTTTTCATCTTTTTAGAACTTTCTGTATTTTGCAAATAGGATCCTAAGCAAAAAATATTCTCATATAAAACATAGAATCATAGAGTCATAGCATATCCAGAGTTGAAAGAGACCCACAAGGATTATTCAAACTCCTAGCTCTGCACAGGATCCCCCAAGAATCCCATCCATTTGCCTGAGAGCACTGCCCAAACGTTTCTTGAACGTTTGGCAACCTTGGTGCCATGACCCCTTCCCTGGGGAGCCCCTTGGGTAGAAAACCTTTCCTAATTCCAACCTAAGTCTCTCTTGACACAATTTCCTCCTGTTCCCTTGAGTCTTATTGCTGGTCACTCCAGAGAAAATGAGATTGGTGCCTGTCCCTGTTTCACCTTGAGAGGAAGTTTTAACTGCAGTGTGGTCTTCCCTCAGTCTCCTCTTTTTCAGGCTAAACAGACCGAGTGACCTCAATAGCTCCTCACACGACTTCTCCTCATCATCTTCAGAGCCCTCCTTTGGACACTCCATAATAGCTTTGCATCTGTCTTATATTGTGGCACCCAAAACTGCCCCCACCCAGCACTCGAGGTGAGGCTGCCCCAGGTCAGAGCAGAGCAGGACAGTCCCCTCCCTTGCCTGGCTGGCGATGCTGTGCCTGATGCCCCCCGAGGACATGGGTGGCTTAATACTGGCTCATTCACTCTGTAGACTTAAATTCTCAGATCCCTTTCCACAGCACTGCTCTACAGTGTCTTGTTCCCCAGCCTTTATGTACATTCAAACTTACCCAGTCCACCTTCAAGTCCTGTGTCTGAGTTGTTTACGGAAATACTGAAAAGTACTGGCCCTAAAAGGGAGCAGTTCGGAACTAGTGACTGAAACATGAAATTTATATTTTCTGGTCTTTTTCTTATGGAACGTTTTGCAAAAAATTATGACTAGAAGAGCTAGCAGAAATGGAAAGTTATAGATGGAAGTCACTGAATAGAAATGTTCTGTTACTTTAGTATTATTTTTTAACATTAACCAGTAATACTAAACTTGGAAACAGAGAAGCAAGAAGCTTTTAAGCAATTTACTTCTACACCTAAATTTTGCATCAAGTCTGTTCAAGAGACAAGCAACAGCAACACAGTACTTTGTTTTCTCTCTTAACTTCAGGAATCCTAGCTCAGTAACCCCTAGAGAGCCCGGTGAATAATTTAATTCTCCCTCTAGAATGGAAAAATGCTGAAATCCACAGACTTTTTCTCTTAGAAGCTCTAAACAAAACTCTCTTCCCATGCAAGTCATAGTTTTGCTTCTCAGGCAGCCACTCAAACACCTGTCTAATATAGCTGAGTGTCACAAGGTGTACAAATACAATCTTAGCTTCAAATATTCCAGGTGACTTCATTGTGAACATTTCTTTAATAACACTTCTGTGGAAGAAAGGGAAAACTATGTTTATCCTTCATTTTTATTAGTAATTTTCCTTCATTTTTTTAGTAAATGCCTCTTTTCCCTAAAAGAGCTTGAATTAGTGAGATATAAGAGAACAAAAGGAGACATTTAAGTAAATAAGCTCTATTATTCTCTAGCTGCATGATATTTGAGCAATTCTTAGTGATCAACAAAGAATGAGGTACTTCTGAAGAAAACATGACCTCCCATTCATGACATGGGATGAAAAGTGTATAATGAAATTTTTCATTTCTAATTTGTAAAATTAATTGAAAGGGATTTCTCCTGTGTGACATAATAGTCTATCTATTTTTCACATGCCATCTGCAGAAGCACATGTTATGCTGCTTTTCTTAACTGTATTCAGCTCAGAAAATATACAACTTTATACAGAGTTTTCATCATGTAAACTGTCCCATAGGAGCTGAAATTATATGACTTTAAAAGACTATTTGTATCATTAAAGCTAAGCTAATTCTAATTATTAACTTGAACTGAGATCATGCTGCTTACAATTCTAAAATATTGGACATCAGAGTTTTTGCACGTCACTGAATTTATTTATGAAAACATTTTTATAACTGAAAATGAGAGTTTTACAGAGGAACCCAGAGTTCCTTTTCACTTTCTTTTGTAATCATAATTAAGAAATGTTAACCAATCTAGGGTTATAATACTGAAACTAGCCAGTGTTGTCAATGAGATGTGTAACCACAAATGTCATTGCACAAAAAAGTCCTCAGGGTCATTTTTTTTTTCAAGATATCATTCATCCTTCTTTGTATGTGTGTTAATAGAAATTTTCTTGGTTATACAAGTAATATTTATATAAATAAATTTCTGTAGTAAATATTCTAACTTTTGAAGGAACACTTAGAATAAATATGATTATTACATTCTCAGTCTCTTAAGTAAATTTCATGTGTTCTTTCTTTTCAAACAAGGAAAAAATATTCTTGTTGGAATGCAAACAAATGTTTTCAAAGAACAGAAAGCATTGAGAGCTGTGCAGTATTTTTACGTCTCATTTGGAATTACCAAATTAAAGAATGAGAACATTATTACCTTTTCCTGTTCAGTACAGAGCTGTTTCAGATCACAGCAAGGGTAGCACAATTAGACAAGAAGAATAAGTCATGGGAAAATAAGGATGAAAACCACTATTAACAGGTCCAAAGAAACAAACCCTGCTTATAAATGTCACAAGGTAAAACTTGGTAGTAGACGAAGGGAAAGGAGTTTCAATATTAATTCATCATTATTTTGAATAGGACTTTAAATATTAGGCCATTACCAAGCATTAAGTAATGCTCTCTGTGATTTATATCCATGATTAATGTATATGGAAATCCATTCTCACACATTTTGTTATCTATTTTGTTTTAGATCTATTTTTATAGATAGGCTATCTCATTTTAAAATAATTTTCAATAAATCAATATATTTTGTTAGTTAAGATAAAGCCTGCTTTATCAGTGGCAATATTACCACTGACAATAAAACAGATATTATAATGCCTTGCTTTAACTCTCTCTCATCAAATTCTAGCTATTAAGAAAAAAAACCAAAACATTTATTTGTAATGTTTATGGTTTTTCTGAGTCTGTGACAAATTCTAAGTATATCATGCATAATGGATTTCATAATTATTATTCTCTAGTTTAATAACTAAGTGAACAGTAAGAATGTCTTCTTGAAAAGCAGATTGTCCTTCTGAGACACATCTTAAACATATAAAAAAAAGTTTATTAAAAAAAGTACTCAAAATTCACAAGATTAGACTTGCGATTATAAATCAATGCACAGAGATATGAAAAGACCATTGTAGTCTTCTTTGTAAAAAAAAAAAAAGAGAACTTTTCAAAAAAATCTTGCTTTCTTTTAAAAGCACTAACATATTTGCTAATATAAGTAAAATATTTTGAAAGGAGTCACTGAACTCTGTGTATTATTGTAACTTCTGTCCTGTGTAGATATTTATGGTAGAGAGAAATAGCATCTCTGCATTTTCAATGGTGAATTGTCTTGGCACTAGCAATACTTACAAATAACATCTCCCTCCAAATAGAGCACATGTTTTTTGTTCCTCAGATAATTGAGATGACAAACTTCATGAAATGATAGGTTATAATTTCCTGATACTCCTACTGTTTAGTAATGAAACCATTTATGTATAATAAAGCAAGACCATTTAGGCTGCCAAGTAGAAAAAAGCCATATAAGCATAAAGCCCCCATATACTAACAGAGTAATTCATTTTCTGACAATGATTAAGAAAATTCTTTTATGTATCTATTGAATAGTCAATGGCCTCTACCCTCAAGAATGCTGAGAAGAAACAATGCAATTATTCTCAATTAAACAACATGACCAAATAACTATTCAAAAGAAAGATAATTTTAACAGTAGAGTTTTAACAATAAATGCAAGAGCTGAAAAAGTTTTCCTATGTAATGGAGCGTTTGGATTTATTAGAACAAACATTTTGTCTCTTTTTATAAATGATGAAAGTATCTACCTATGATATGAGGACTATTTACCTATCATGTACTGCATATAAAGTAGCAGACTGGCTATTCATCAACTAAAACATGCAATGAAAAATCTCAGGAAGAAATGAGGCCAAACAGAAAATGACAACAGCTCATTATGAATCCAGAAAACAATGAATGAGAGTGTCCTCCCTCTTCCATTAATTTAGAGATAAGGGATATTTTTAAAAGCCTTTGGAGCTGATCCAGGTCGTTTCTCTGACCTTCTTCTCAACCCAAGATCACTGTTCCCAGATCAGTTTTGCTACTCTGAGAAAGCAGAAGCTAAGGACAACTCTCTCCTTCCTCCCCGTGGCACCAGCCAGAATCTGTACCACAAGTTTCCAGGTCAGCATGCCTCCACCATCTGATCTTACAGAGAAAATCAAAAGAAATGAGATGGAGCTGTAAGAGGCTACTTAAGAAGAATTTCTCTCCAGGATTTTGAATGGGCTATTTAGATGATTTTATATAGTTAAGCACTAACAGCTTCTTTATTTAAACATGAAGTCATTTAGACCACTTATTTTTGGAAAGGCAGTAGAAGCCCAGCCAAAATAGAAGTAGAGGAATTAAATTCACATCTTATGCATTTTTCACTCTCATGACAATGTTTCTTTTGAGACTTGGTTTGCTTATCTTTTAATTTATAAAATTTAGAGAAATGCTTTTCAAAATGTTATAAATTGTATGATTGCCTTTAACATTGTACTGCACTGTTATTGCTTCTATGTTTACCACTGAATCCTGTCCTATCTCTGCCAGGCTGAAGACCCCATCACCAGTTTCCTTTACAACAATGCAAGCATGATCAAGCCAAGGTTGTTCTTTTTTTGAACTCATGTATTTTTTTCATCAAACTCCAGATTTTTTCAATCTCACAGTAACCCTCATTCCTATTCTCTTGCAAATCTACAAAAGTTTGTTCATTTTCCTCTTACATCAGAACTTATTAATTGTACACATAACAAGAGTAAGATTTGTTTTTATAAAAAAAAAAGAAATTTTTTTGCAATTATTCTTCTCAAAGAGAAAATATGAGCTAAGTTTAGTAGCTAAAGCTTTCTTTAGAATACTCTGAAATCATTTCTGTCTCTTCACAAAATCTGAAGTTACCATTACAATAAGAAAATTATTAACTAACTGAGGCAGCAAAATGGAACTCACTTATGACATTTCTTCATAATTTCAAAATGTAATTGCATCATCCTTCTCTTTATACTCTTTTCCATCCTCAAATGGGGAGATAAATACTTGTTTAATATATCTGTATTTTGTAAATATTACCAGCCATATAAAACTGACTAGTCAGTATATTTCTGGGGTTTATTTTTTAAGTGGTTTTAATAAGAAAGTGGTTAGTTGTGGGCATCATTTTGGATTTTCCTTCCCTAAAAATATTAGAAAGAGTTCACTCGTAATAAATCTGTGAGTTTTGAAGTTCAGTTAATTCAAGGTCTCTATGAAGTTGATTAGATGTTGAAATCAGATCTTCTGGCCTTATATCCTGTGAACCTAGGGCACAAAATATATTATAAAAAAGCACCATATCAAAACTCTTGCAATAAGACATTTTTATAGATTTTGCTTGGTTTTCACAGGGAAAAGATACACAATAAATCTGTAAAAAAAAAATCAGAAAGGTACTTTTTATTCAATGCTTATTAGCAGTCTATGTTATATGGTCTCTCAAGACTATTTGATACAGGGAACTTTGAATTTAACACACACCTATACACAAAATATAAAAGTAAGACTTTTTTTTAATGCATATTTAAATGTATATATTTAAATGTAAATTTAAATAACCTGGAATATAGCAGAAATGTTATAGTTTCAGGATCATTTCTTGAGCTAATAAAAAAAAAATTAGGTGGAAATTGTTTTTATACTTCAAGCTCAGATGGAAAACTCTCACTGGAAAATCTGTGTCTCACAGTAAATCATTACCTTAAGTCCCATGCCCTCATTTCATAAAGTTGTGTTAAACACTGAACATAAATGTCTTTTTGAATTAACCACTCCTGAAAGTGGGAATGCACAGTCATAGAAGGGAAAAGGCCAGACACATCGAATTTTGCAATTAATCAAAGAAAGTTGAGGGATAGAATGCAGCCTTGCTCTCTGAAATTTAGCATTGCCTCATAAACTGTGTTTACTTCAAAAAAGATTATTTTAACTGATCCAAATTATAAAACTTTCACCATATGTGATCATAAACTACTTAGAATTGTACTACTAGCATTCTTCTGAACAAGACTTGGTATTTCCATGCTGTCTTCTGTCATCTGGGGTTAATAGATATATACCTGTCCTACTGTAATTTTCTTATTAATAAGAATGTCACCCCTCAAGTTATGAAAGGAATAAAACATTTTTGGCAGTTTTCCATAATTTTTCAACTACTGCCTTATTCCTTCTGAAAAAGTTATAAAATATTTTTAGAAATTATATTAACATTAAAAACAACGGTTTTTTGAGATCATAAATGGCTAAATCCATACTTCTTGTTATGGCAGTAACTTGTGAGTTGTGCTCATCACTGGGACAAGTTACATTTCTTTTATAGTCTACTTCCCGTAGCTACCAGTATTCTATAGAGAATGTACTTTAAAGTGCTCTGTTAAAATAGCTGGATTTCGCAGGGAAATAATCTGAATTACTCTTATTTTCTAATTTTATAGCTGAGAAAGTCCTAGCTTAAAGCTGCTTTATTCTTTTTACTTCAGTTTGTTAATATTTATCAGAACATCATAAGTTTCAAAATAAACTTGGCTGTCTTGGTTGTCTCACTCCTCCTGCTGTGGGCAGAAATGTTTAAGATCCAACCAAATATTTATTCCTTTAAGTCCTTTTTCATGTAACTATAGAAGACAGCTAACATCTAAACATCACAGAGCACTGAGGACAAAAGAGAAAGTTTAGTGCAAATTCATCCCTAAAATTGAATGGGAGGGTGTAATTCTGCTGTAATATGGCCACTGGAAACTAGTAGAAATTTGTATTGTTTTTTCTTTACAAATTCTTTATTCTTTGCACTGTAGGTCCACAGTAATGCTTCTCAGTTAAAGTCCGGTAGCTACTTCAGGTCTTAATCTTTCAAGACAGTTAAATTAGTCAATATGCTGCATTTTTCTAATTTAAATAATATTTTTTGCTGATTTCCATCATGAATGCTGGAGCTGACAAAGTTTATTCACACTTTTTGAGTAGATTGAACTATTATTGCTTTGATATTAAACTGGCTTTTACTGCATTTGGCTGTGATTTTAGTTATTTTGGATGTTTCTTTTTTTGTAACTGTGGACTTTTTTTGATGTCTTAATGAATGGCAATTTCTGCTCTACTGAGAACAGCAGCAACTCTTTAGAACATACAATTAAATATCTGCTTTGTGCCTATGACTATTTTTGCCATCATTTCTATTATGAAAGCTGAAAGATTGACCTTTGCATGCTGTAGTGCCATTTCATCAACAGTGAGATTAAGACATAATTGCATAGAGTACAGGAAAAAATTCTCTATCAAGAAATTAAAATTGAGCCATTACAGAGAAATTGAAATTCTAAGAAAACAATTCTTTCTCCTGTACCTGTGTTAGGCACATTTGTGAGGGAAGAAAGAAGCAATGTGGACTTCCTAGGTAGACTAGTTTTATTTGGTAATTGTAATCTTTGAAGAGTGTTTCAGAATGGGTTCTGGAGATTGGTAGGCAGGAAAATCTTCTTTTCCATGTATTGTATCTACTCATGAGAAGAGGATCAAAAATTTCCAATAATAAAGGCTTAAAATGCTCTTTTTAAAATACAAATTGACTGCTCTTGAATAGCTGTGGAAAGCTTGAAAACCATGAAAGTAACCAGTACAGAAACTAGAGCATGACTCTTGCTACTCTGATTCTTTTTTTAACCCAGCATACCATCACCTTTTGCAAGTATCCAAAGAAACAAACAATCCAATAACAAGGCTCACTTACAGTCATGTACATGTCTGCATAGCAAAAGAGTGACCACACCTCCATTTAAAAATATGTACAATTATGCAGCTGATTCAGATGAATAACTATAAAAGCATAGGGGTAGAAACAGGGGCTCAATACTGAAGAAAGACAAAATGGCTTAAGAGAAGTGAGAAGAGTAGGTGATGAAATGATCAGTTTTAAAAAGATCAAAAAGAAACACAAAAGTATTACACATGCTTATTTTTTTCCTGATTGTGTGGCTTGTGTTTATTTCCACATTTCTCAGCTTTGGCACTTGAAATTCTAAGGTCTTTGAGACAAAAAAGATTTTTCCTATACATTTAGAGAGCGTTCAATGCTTCCTAATACTATCAAACTCAATTCAATAGATATATTTTTTTAAGCATTTTTTGTTCCATTTGCAATATGCTTGCCAGAAGCAGAGGTTGGCATATTTATAGTCAGTAATTGGGCAGGAGGTCAAAAACATTATCTAATGTAACTTTTTTCATCTTTAATTAAATTCCATTTGCATGCACTGCAGGAATAGCTACAAAATTAAGTTAAATAGTTCTGTATTTTAATGTTTATTAGTAGAAGGTCATGATGACAACAGCCCCCTTTTGCAAGATTAGCAATTTTAGTTCAGAAACCAGTAGATGTTTTTATCAGTTTCAATTCTTATGTGTCCAAAGTTTTCATTTTTATCAAAGCACTACAGTGGTTGTTGATAAGAAAATTAGCCAGCTGCTTCTTGCTCTTTCTTCATGAGATTATACAATTCTTTATCATCACAAGCAGATACAATGACACATTGTAGGTCAAGAACAAAAAATCCTAATTGTAACCTTTTATCATATTTCTTATTGGAAAAGCCAATTAAGAATTCAGCCTTCAAGATTTTCTCAGTATCTATCACAGTGAAAAATTACTCTTGAATAAAGTCAAGACAGGCAAAATGAAGGGCCCAATCCAGCTTCAATACAGTAAACTATATTTTCTTACGGTTTGAGAGTAGAAAGTATGGCTTTACTAGGAGAACCATGTATCTTCTAAACCTAGGAGTGAATACATTTAATATTCTAATTTCTAAGTGCTCTACGATGCAAATGTTTTGGTTTTTATTCTCTCTTGCAGCTTTTTCTAGAAGCATTGAGTGTGCTTTTCCCTAGCAATAGAATTTATAGTATTAATGGCAATATTGTTAGTATTTTTGGATATTTACATTGTAATTATTTCATACAATATAAGCCTTGAAAGATCCTTGAGAAATTGTCTAATCCATACCCTGCCACAAGGTAGTGAAATCATTCTGATCAAGTATTTGTCTAATTTGCTTTTTAAAATCCCCAGTTTTGAAGAGTCTAAAACCTTCTCAGTTAAACTAGTGCTGACTATCCTTACTGTTGGCAAATCATTTTTTTGGTATCTAATACTGTACCTTCCTTGATTTACTTTTACCTGTTATTCCTTGCCTTAGTCTCATGACAGGGAGTTTATGCTTTTCTCATTTTCAGTTGTCTGATCTTGGTACCCTCAGCATTCTCTTCCCCAGACTAATCAGCTCCAAATACTCCTGTCTTTGTAGCTATCTATCATTATTACCATTCTGCACTGATCTCCCACTAGTTAATTCTGTTTTATCTTTTCCAAAAGAACGATGATTCAGTAGGATAAAAAGCTCTAGTATATGCTTTATCAGCACAGAGCAGACTAGAGGACACACTTCAAGTGTCTTTCATGCAGTTCTTACCAGTCTTTTTCTGCGATAGTGCTTTGTTAAACCATGCCTCAAGGTTTACTCTGATTTTTACATTCAGACTTATTTTCTTCTGGGTCCTCTTAGCTTAAGCATCCACACTGTACTCACAGGATAAATGTCAGGATCTCTTTTGCTTTTAACTGTCCAAACATTTCTCCATATAATTCTATGTTTGAATGAGCTAGGGACTCTTTCTGTAATATTCATTGAATCATAGAATCATAGATGGCTGGGTTGAAAAGGACCTTAAAAATCATCTATATCCAACTGCATTGCCATGGGCAGAGACACCTCGACCAGGTTTCTCAGAGCCTCAGCCAGCCTGGCCTTGAACATTTCCAGGGATGGGGCATCCATGACTTCTCTTTGGCAACAATATGCATTGGTCTGCAATAAGTCTTGCTGCTTCCATATTCCAGAGTAAGTGTCCAATGCTATGACAGCAGGTCTTTCTTATTATGAAATCTAGTATGGAACTACTAGATTAAGCTTCATAACAAGATATAGTCTAATAAAAATATCGAGTCAGAAAGCTACTGACCAGAGTAGATAACTGATCTAGAAAGGCCTATGGACTGAGAAATTGAAAACATTCAAATGTCTCATAGGAGGCACTAGGCATGTCAAGCATTATTGAGTGCTCTACTCCAGACTGTTCCAGAAAGTATTAGGCACAGATGGTGACCATGAATCTGTTGCCTAGGCATGAAGAAATCACTTTGGAGTGAGAGCAAAGATGTTACAGACATTTTCTACTCATGCTGCCTTAAAAAAACAAAACAAAACAAAAAAGCCCTAATAGCTGACTTTAAGTAGCCCTGCAAATACCCTGTACAGGCTGTATTTGGTGCCTCCCAGAAGCTCATACCACCAGCACTATGACAGCAGGATTCCATGGATATATAAAGGCTTGGCTAAGACCAGGTCATGACTGTGGAACTGCTGCTTGGCCAGTCATCCTCTAGATCATTTTTCTTCATCTTCTTACTTCTGACTGTAGTGATTTGAACTTGTCCATCTTGATAGACATCTTATTTATTTCAGTGAATTTCCTAATTTGTCACACTCATTTTGCATTCTAGCCTTTCCCTTTAGAAGGGTATCCTTCCCAGCCTGCCAACACGTGCAGAATAACCAACTTCAGGTCTATCACTCAAGTAATTAAAAACCAAATACTGCCAAACCAAGAAAAAAACCCAGCAATAATCCCTCCAATTTGATAAAATCCCATTTTGAGGGAACAATTTGTTAAATGTACCTGCAATATTGTATTCTACCTAATTACATTTTTCTTTGCATAACTCATAGATATCTCCATGAAGCTTTATAGAAGACAGAGAAAAATTGCTAGCAAATTGTAATGGATTGACATCTGTCAGCAGTTCTTGGGGGTACGTCCTTCCACAATAATAAGGAATATGCTTCCAGATGACCTTCCCCTAGCTTACTCTGTCCTGTGAGAGAGAACCATTAACACATCAGTCCCTTTGGACCCTGGGCTGTCCCAAGTGAGTTCTCGGTACTGAAGTTCAAGCATGTGATTCACTTTATTCACTATACAACTGACAGTTCTGTCTCTGTTCTTAAGCCAGAACTTCTTCAGGCATGACTGTGGACATAAATAGGCATAAGAGACCTGTGATATATGGATATGTGATAAAAGTTCATCTGTGAGGCACAGAGACCATGGCAGTAGGGGACCCCAAACAACACCTTGCCACCTCAGGCTGGTTGGAGAGTCTACAGGCAAGACCATGAGAGGACATGGCAGATGGGGGTCCTGAGGAGTCCAGCTGGACTCTGGTGGTGTCCAGGTAGGATACCCACTGACTTTTCTGTGTGTATGTGTGTGTCTTTAAGAACAAGAACTCAGAGGCTCTAGTTCCCCTGGGGAACCAGGAGAGTCCCAGACATGTGTGTGTGCATTTGTGTGTGCATGTGAGGGAGCAGGCCTGCTGCCTCAAGGGCTCAGATGTCTACATGGCAGCAGCTGAGGAGACTGTGAACCAGGGACTGTACATATATA